>WWPM01021594.1:0-12391 GCA_023279145.1 Glomeris maerens
TCCAAATAGCATTATGTTGAGTTCTAAATTTTCAATGCAATAAAACATCTTTATATTGCCTTTAACGATACAGAAATGAATAGTTTGATTTTGCTCCCATTGGTATAAGCTGTATTGAAACGTGGATTTTGGCAAAATTAAATGGAATTGTCTGCCACGAGATTGGCTTTTTTTACCTGGAAAACTTTTAATGTTGCATAGTCATGCTTCATAAAAATAATTGGTAATAAAATAGGAAGTTAATTCGTATATTCATGCAAAGAAAACAACGATTGAATTTTGTCCTATTATCAAATAATAGTCAAGAAGACTTCAACTTGTTTTCAACACTAAATTTAACCGATTTAACCATATTAATTTACTTGTTCACATTTGCTGTTAATTCATCCATTGAACGCTTAAAATAATTTTTAGAAATTTGTGCATCTATACGAATTTCGATGTGGAAGTACAAAGTTTTAATGTCATTAATTACAATTTAATACGCAGTTCTCCTATTGAAAACTTGAGGTAGCATTTGGATTAAATGGAGCATTCATATGCATAATGTATAATAATGCATAATGTTCGGTTCGCAATTTTTAAAAAATGTAAACACAGGAGACCTTTTTATTTTACACGATTTAACAAAATCTTTCAAAAGATATATATTTAAATTCAATATTTATTAAAAAGCGTTTGGCGGATGACATTATTTTAAGAGAAAAACACTTGCGCTTTAGTGAATTCATAAAAGTCGGTGTTGATAAAGTTAATCTCACAAAAAATAAATTAAATTCTTATTGGAATTTAGGTTTAGATACAAGCATGTTTTTTGACAAACAAAAATTGTAAAATAAAATGAAGCACGCTATCTAGACACAAAATATACTTTTGTAAAATATGATAATAACTTCAGTAACAAAATTGAGTTGCAATAATTTTAATTCCACATGTGCAAATTAAAATTAAACATTGCGCAGTGCGATTTCTTTCAGAATTTAAGACACGTAAATTCGGGACGTATACGTATTAGCATAATAAATATAACATGCATGCATGCAATTAAGCGTAGTGAAATTAAAAAGCTGCATATATATACATATATAAAATTAGGACCGGAGTAATTATTCCAGTCCTTGTATGATAAATACCAAAGTGCGATCCGGCCGGGATCTTACATACCCGAATCGATGAAAGGACCACCTAAAATTATAATTAAACTGCATTTTAAAATTGCGCATAAACACATATACAAATACAAGAAACACATTTTCAAACAAAATATAAACAGTATACGTATAAGTTAGCAATTTAGAAAATAACGCAAATTGGAATTTATATTAATTATAAATAGGCCTACATTAAAAAATTTTTGTCGACATTCATATGCAATTTAGAATAACCTATAATTCCAAAATAAAATCACAAATGTTAACATTCATCACATTATAGACATATTGTGCACCCTATATACGTATATTGACATATCTAATTAGTTACATAGCAATTTCACATGCATCTAACACCTGCAAAGTTTATCATGTTTACATATAGAGGAAATTGGTTTCTGTCACGAAACTCCCACACCATGATATGTATGCCATGTGACATGCAATATCATTCATAACATATTAAGGCCTATATTTACGTACAAGTATAAATTGTGCTACAAATTAATTAAAAACTACACACAAATTGTATTTAATCAACTTTTAAATTTCATTCAGATTTATATACGGAAGCATGTGTGCATGCATGAAGTATACAGTAACTTCTCAAAACAAACGTTTTTCTACGCAATTTTAGTTTAGGCTTAGAAATAAATAAGTACAAGTATACAAATGGACATCATTTAAAAATATTATTATATACATTATACATAATATTAATTTAGCATAAATTAAATGGCCTTACAATAAATCGAAAAATTTAAACACTATTTATTCTAGGCCTATATACGTATAGTTTCTCAATTTCTCTACCCCAGTTAAACATAATCGCATGCGCATATAATATATATGGTGTAATATGGAAACGTATACGTAATTATGCATAGAAATTCTAATCAGACAGGTAATTATATATTTTTTTAATCAGAAACGAATTAATATTAAATTGATAGTAACTCCCAAATTTATCTTTATAAAATTCAGTTGTATTTAATGATATATCAATGGCTAGGCCTATGTGAAAAACAAATTATGTTCTATATTATATATACAATGAACAAAAAGAACCTTGCATATAGTCTATATTTCTACGACCTTTTCCCAAACAATTTGGTTTTAATGTTTATAACACTGATGTATAGCAACATCATAGGCCCGATTAGGTAAGCCTATACAAGTTCCGGTCTGAGAAAGTCCATGCGAGCAAAAATTATCTGTGTACATTTCAGAAATTAATTTTCTACTAAGCATTTGGTGCATACGCGTGATTAAAAAATACACGAAATCATAGGAAACATATTTCTTAGCCACAGGTGAAAAAACAATCCTAAAACTTCCATGATTCGCAATTAATACAGGCCCTATTCATGTAAGTTGATCGCAAAGTATGTTGTAATTTGCAGAAATCCGACGTACAGTGTATATATTTTTTAATGAATAATTATGATAGATAAAAATATTTTTTCCTATAAAATTAATATTACATGTGTGCTTACCTTAACTCAAGTTTCCTGCAGACTAAACTATACCAAACTGCAAAAGGTAAATTTGCATTCGAAAAATATATAGATAATGACATTATCAAAGTTTTGACATGGAGGCTATAAGGCTGCAGCAGTTTGCTTGTATTACTAATTTAAGATATTTGTTCTGCATGCACTAATGTGCATGCTATCAATAAATTGTCATAAATTGAAGGACATGTCAGGATTTCTGCAATATGTGCTGCTGCGTGCATAGTTCCTACACACATGCATGTTCATTATGCATGTTTATCTAAAAGAAGGACAGAGGTGGGGGGAGGGACCCATCCACGAATTCTGACCAGCAAATGGAAGCAGCCAGGCATTTTACGAACGAATCAATAATAAATAAGCTCGTTTATTCTTCTTCAAGAAATGTCCCTGAATAATATCCAAGTAAACTTCATTGTTATTATAGAAATATACGATCATTTAAAATCGAGAATTCAAAACGGAATTAATTCGAATAGTATACATATAAGTTGATCTGAATACGATACTGCACGAGTCGTGATTCTGAGCAAGTGTGCCCTATGTTCAACTTCGTATATTGGTGGTGTATTACACGCGTATAAGCTGCAGGTGGAAATAACAGTGGTACAGGTAATAAACTAAGGTATATATATGTATATGCGGAACTTTATGTATACTGGTGCATAGACGGCTTTATTTCTGCTCTTGGCATACTATTAATTAATTTTCATATACGAAATAAATAAACAGTGGAATTTACTAAATTTACTTACTTTTGCAAGAATAATATTCCATCATACTCTGATTGTAGCGGTAAGCAGTGGTAAGATCCATTGTCGGAGGAGGACAGGCGGGAATTGCGAAAATGCTGGCAATGTTCGCCGCAGGTTCCTCCATACAATGCAGAGCAGGGTGAAGTATGGGTAAAAACTGTGGGTGTGGGCAGGGGCAGGGGCAGGGGCACAGTGCCCGCAAATGGGCACTGGTTTATCAGGCAACACTGGCTTTTCGAGTCGCTTTCTGCTCCGCTGGCAAGTTTGCGATGCGCGTGCTCGCAAGTTGAGACCGCGACTGGCAAATGCGACCGAGCGAAGCATTCGTCGCGGACCCAACCCACCTCAAATCCCATCTCTCTCCTCCCTAACCCGGACACCAACCACACATCAGCCCCCCGGCCTCTTCTCACCAGCACTTTTCCACCAGATCCTCCTCAACACCGAAACACTCGGATCGCGGTTAGTGCAGTAATAACTACGGGAACTCCAAAATAAAAAGAGTGTGCTGAACATTAATCTTTGCATTTTGTTCGCTTTACACGTAGACGTGCACAAGCAGCTAGAAAAAGTGAGAGATAGAAACTTTCGGTTCTGTTTAGCTGCATACGTATTGTGTGCATGGGCTTGAAGCCAGAGCAGCTAAACGGGTGGGCTCTGAACGCTAATTTGGATGACGAGAGTCGACCAATTTGGCAAAGTGCTTCTTCGAGTGAGTGGCGTTGCTTTGAGTATCTTTTCGACCGCTTCTAACCATTTGGCTTTTCGTTAAATACCAGGCAATAGCGTCAAATTAGCAGCAAAATTTGCCTGTTTCAAACCAGATCCTGGTGGACTCAGAGACTATCCATGCATCAATAACGTCCACAATGAGCATATATACCATCCCATTTTTTGTTCCTTTTCTTAATGTATCACAAATATATTTAAATGTTATTCAAATACCTACGAGGATTGCACTGATCATTAGAAACATCCATGCACCCAAGAAAACAGATGATCTTTACATATACGCGCAACCGCTTCTCCATGTCGATCGGTTGCATTCTTGAGACGCAGGCACTTTAATCTAATGACATTAATAAAGTTCTTTTATCTTGCGCTGAATTATAGAATAACGTGGAATATCTGTTGGAGACTCGCTTGAGGAGAGATTGAAAATGGCGGGTGCATCAGAGCAAAGCGCCATGTAATATGCCACTTCTTCCGGAAAACTGAAGCTCGCAAAGAAACACTGATTGCTCCAATGGCTGCATACGGGGGTCATTGAGGGGCTGTGCACCATCGCCATGTTGCTGTATAACGCCACAGGAGTTGCCCAAGTGCACTAATATAATATACCGTTATATATACACTACATCACACACTGAACTCAAAAGCAAAAATCCATTGGACGCATAATCTCATATGAAATGATCAATGAATGAGTGCTATTAAATGGCATTATATAGTTCACCAAGACAATCTGCGGTTATTAGTGACCTTGAACCATAACTTCAAGGTCAAAATACTGTTAATCTGTCAATGTTACAGGTGAAATTCGTATCTGCGTGAAAATAATGTTTGGTGATTACATGAAGTTTTGAAGCAGAAATTAATTCTATAACAAAATATTGAATCGAGTCTTTAAATCGTGTCCGCGATTTCGCTGCAATTGAGTGTGGTGTTTTCAGGGTTTCCATAATTGGTGGTTCCTAAATTCGGCCACTGATTTTGCTGCGTCAATCATTAAAAGGGGCGCATACACCACTGGGAGCAGTGATTTGCGCTCATAGCATCATATACGTGACGCCTTTTGCCAATAAACATTACTTATTCCCATCCTATCAGGCCCATTTGAACACAATGTGCCAGTCTCATTGACAATATGCCATATGTACACAGTAGTGTGTACGCACCTAATGATCTCGCTATTTCTCTTACAAGTACAAGTATTATAATAATCAATAAAATGTGATCCTATGAGGCGTTTAAACTCATTTCTTTTCCCAACGTAATCAATTAAATCCCAGTTTCAAAATCATTTCATTTCACAAATGCGGAATTTTATTTATGTAAAATTAGATGGGAAATTACGGGTATCTAAAAAGTCTTACGAAACTTGTTATCAAAATGTGGCTCGAGCAAGGCCAGCAGCATATATTATTTTGAAGAAAAGCATAATAGATATGTAGTAAATTATTAGTATTTCGAGCAAAAATATACCCAACGGATCGAAACAGTTCTGCATGACTATACTTTATTTATGTTGTCAGAAGATATAGTGATCATAATAACCTCCACTTATTTAACTTTCGAAGTTTTAAATTGCATAATTATTGTACTGTATAGTATTACGTATGTGTAAATTTAAGTGCAATGTATTTAATGATTCTTGTACGCACTCTGATCCGCAGTGCGTTGCATGCATCAGGCAATTTTCTATACAAGATACTGAGACTGTTGCATATAAAATCACATGCTGATATAGGCTTACCGTTGTTTCGATCGGTCTTTCTAGGCTGAATTCGTGCAGCAAATCTTGTTGGCTTGACGGCACTCGGGTGCACTTTCACTAAATCGCACACTTTCTCCTCTGCTCATGGTTTCATTGGGAGATGGGTCTCACCTTTTCTCATGCTTTTCTCTCGCTCCCAATTTCCTCTCTCTTAACGCCCCTACTCTTACATCTTTCTTTTTTCATCCTATCCGCAGCGGTAATATCGCCCAAGGTTCGGACATAACCGCACTTATTCTCAATCGTTTGGGGAAATAATGGAAGATGAGGCAGAAAGAAGCTGCATGCACTAGCTCTAAAAGCCCAACGAGATCACATAGTGCTATTTTTAGAGTCGAAAGCATCATCACTACTTACACATCATACTTATGCCGTTAAGAGAATTGAAAATCAATTAAATTTAACAGTGAGTTTATAAGTATTAATTACAATAGTCATATATGAAATGGTATATAGAAAAAAATTTTCAGAACGCAAATGATAGCTGCATATATGCCTGGCAATTGTGCTGTAAAACAATATAATATTATACCAAGATCAATTTTAAATTTGTCAAAAAAGGTAATGTCAGCAACTTGCTACACACTTCCAAAATTCAAACAATAAATCCAACATCGCATATGCATTGCTATAATTCTGTTATACTTCATTGACAATTTTTGCAAAGATGTTTCCAAAAATAAAATATTGGATTAAAGTGATGCAGTGGCATTTATTTTCCGTGTGCATTGTGGGGCAGCTTTTTACATTTTTCAAAAATGTAAGTGAGCCAACTATAAATGCATATGACATGGCGGAAAGCGTGAATATCTCTTGGTCATCGTGCACTATGCAACAACTTATATATACTTTACAGATATGGTAGGAATATGAATAAGTCATGCACGTGTCTAAGTTAATAATTGACAGGCGTCGTGTGGCGAACGCGTGTCCTCAAAACCAAAAAGGTTTCAACTCTTCAGATGGCCAAGGAGCTCCTTTTGCCAACCAGAATTAACGGGAGCATGCACTGCTACTGCTACTGCAACAGCTACTACATATACTGCAAGAGGGATGGGATGGTACATGCAGCTGAAGGTCGCTAATACCTAGGTTCGTGACAGGAGAGGGAGGGCAAAACTCGCCGCCCGTAACATTGGTCATGGAAGAGTAAGTTTTGCACCCCGAGGCTAGACACATGAGCCGATGCTCAACCTGCTCCAATCACCGAACGCCACCCTTTTCCTATATTAATACATAAATCCCTAATATTTTAATTTTTAAACACCATCTTCCCATCTTCTTTCATATATACATATGCTTGATTTGCCTTTTTCCCCGACCCGCCTTTCTAATTTAATTCCGTTCGGAGCAAAAGACAAGCAATATTGGCTGGATGATTGACGACTAATATTGAAGAATATTAATCACTTTTCATACAAGGGAATGCGTTTTTTTAGACGGATAGTATACCAAACTAATATTATTGACGACGAAGATGCCTTATACGCATTTTTACACGCCTATTGGACACATTATATTTCTTTATTTAAGTAAGAATATGTTAAATTAAAGTTGCAATTAATAACAATTCAGTTAAGTGAAATTAAAGCAAAAATTCAAATTCAACGAAGTCAAGCCGCATTATTTATCGATCGAGCTCCTGCAAATTGACATACCGTATATTTGATGCATATCATATTTAGATATCATGGGCTTTTTATAAGTACATACACCTTATAATTTCTATTTGTACGAAATGTTTTGAGAATTCATACACAAGGCGTGGGCACGTGTTGAATAAATGGAGCTGTTCATCAGAGCAACAAACATTAACTTAAAATCACAGAACCTATGAGTGTGAACATCACCCCCAGACTCAAAATTTTGAGGTTATGCTCTAAACATCTTGAGCCGAAAGCTTTATATGCTGGATGTTTATTCAGCAAGCTCATCATTTCGACATTTTAAGTTACCTAAATTCAAGCATGTTTGTTTTCAATAAGATCACATACATCGATATGTTGCCTGCACATTTGTGCTATACTGTTGCTCATCGGAATCTTTATGTAACATACATGCAGTATAATGGTATGGAGTTCATCATGGACATCTAAGTGTGGAGGACTATTGCGGCCACAGTTGAAGTGTGATGCTAGTATGGAGAGTGAGGAACCAGGCGGGGAACCCATGCAAATGCAAATGCAATCGCCTTTTGACACAGTCGGTCCTTGTGTGGCACCACCGGTCGCAAGTTGTCGCGGCGCAGCTTGATTGGCTCCATAAATACAGGCGATGGAGTGCAATACAATGCTAGTCCAAGGGTGGCAAGCAACATGACAAAAGGCCCTCTCTTTCCTTCTGGCCCTTTCCCCGCCATATCGAACCCAAGGGTCTCTCACTCGCTCTTTCTTTTTGAAAACTCTTTCTTCAGCTCGGGTTTTACGTATACATATACACATACTATACACAGTAGAGCACAAGGTGATTTATGGAAAGGGTCGAAAAACGCCTATTTTGTTAAAGCTGCACTTGGAAATGCGATGGTCCAAATGGGAGGATTTCGTTTCAGAAAAGAGAAAAATGAAAAAAGAAACCCAAGGAAGCTTGGCCTGTGTCATGGAGCCTTGCACCAGGTGAAACGATATGTTACATCAAAATATGAGCCAAGTGGAAAATTGGGGGTGGTGAAATGGTGCGTGCAATCGTTATTATTATCATAATGTTAGAAGAGTGACCTCGCAAAAATACAAGTTTTTGCTTTTCCAATTATATGTATCTATATCCACGGGTCAAGTTTTCAGTGTAAAAGTTCTAGCACTGTTTGACAGACCATGAAAATGGCATCATGTTGAAACATTCAATATGTTATGACATAATTTGCGGTTTGCCCTTTTAGTAGTACAATTCTGTAGCTGCAATCAGACCGTAAACACTACAAAATTTCACAACATATACCATATAAACAATTAAACAATTGAACAAACAATTTCCATCTCATGCACATTATGCAAAGCATGCATTGCATACTTCTTTCGCGATATTATAACTATACACGTATATTAATTATAATAGTAGGTATGGTGTGAAATGTGGTTTTAATTAATAGATCGACCCTGACATGAAAATTTTGATTTCATGAAATCCTATATAATATAGCAGCATTTTTGTTGGCGACATAAAATTGCAAAATTGGGTTTTTCGACACAATCAGAACCAGGTTAATTACAGAGGAATTTCTAACTTTCGATTTAGAAAATAACAATACACTTATGTTGAAAATGTCCAAAGTTTGTTTCAAAATTATAACACAAATTAAATACCACGTACGAAATAATATGAAATATCAGATATGTAGTATTCAAAAGCGCATAAAAGTACGTTAAAAGTTTGTTTCATTTTTTTAGGGGAGCTGCTAATGTTCAAGCTTAGTCCTATGTATTGTAAATGGTTGGACCACAATTGCAAATATACTTACACTCTCGTCCGTGATGTGGACAGCGACATTTTGGAAATTCTGCGTCAGACGGAAGCTCGGTTTTTCCGCTGATGCATTTTCCCATTGCCATTTGCCCCCCTCTCATCATATAAAACACGCCCACCCATTAATTACGTCGCATAACCCATAGCACCCCAAACTCAAAATCGATATACCATGTGGCAATATTAACGTGGAAATGATCGAACCAATAATGGAGCTCAGGAGCTCATGAAAAGCTCTACCCTGATACCGATTTCTACATGAAAATATCTGCTTCATCCCAGCTCATTCTAGTAGGCTAATACTTCGTTAACAGCGGAACAATACATTAATTTATTAGGCTATATGTGCAAATTTTAGCATTCAAAAAGTAATTTATTATACATGAGAACAAGAATTCAGATTAGTAATTTTGTATGTAAAAACTATTGCAACATATTTTGAAATTAAATTTACAAAAAAAAATATAGTACGCTGAAAACAAACTTTCCTCGGAAAAATTACTTCATTTTTATTACGCACTTTTAAAACGCATGTACATGCTTCATTTGTCAATTCAATTGCTTCATTTTGCATGAGAATGACGAAAAATTTTTACTTTTAAGAAAAGCAATCTGAATAACACTCTTGTAATTTAGTCATGCTGACCTTTTAATGTCTGCATTCCCTCACAACACGAGGCTAGGCAGGGAAGTTAGTGCTATAACTTCACCAAAGAGCCCTGCCTGCAGAAAAGCTGCCATTTATTACACGCTCACAAGGGACAACCATAGCGATTTTTTGTTTCAAAATAATTGCGGATAAAATAAACGATACATCGACGCGTGCTATAAATATATTCATCCATTAAGCAAATTAGAAAAAGGCGATACAGTGACGTCAGGCATCATTTCACCTCAGAGCCAAGAATGGATCGACAAAAGTGGTATACGGTATAAGTATATAAAAGAAGAGGATGAAAGAAAGGGATGGTGGTTGGGTGCACGATCGCAATTAAGCTTCGATAGAATTGTGCTATATATACTGAAGGAAAAGGGGGAGGCAAGTCTTTTCTCTTCTAGGCATAATAAAATTAACCTGAGATCCGAAGCAGTGCTAGATTGTGGAGGGTTTGTGCAAAGGAAAAAGGAGCTACAGTGCATGTCGCGGTTCATGGACTTCATCGGCACTACAGCCTTATATCTCTTTTCCTAGCTTCTTTCCTCGTACAATCCCCCTTTCCGCTCCGGGGTTTTGGCAACACGATTCAACTACTATACGAGAAGAAAAAGAGTGAACGACACTCGCCACCCACAGGCCATGAGTGATGAGGAAATTAAGCAACGCCGCACCTCCTACGGTCTTCCATACTCAACGACATAGGCCCTCCTTTTTCTCGCACCAAGCCCAACACTACACACCAGACTATATTCACTCCTTATTCACTTTATTCTTCCGGCTACTGAATTATTTTCATCGATATATGGTCTCTACAAGTTGTCCTAACGAAAGTTAGTGACACAAAAAGAATCTTTGCATAATTATGTCGCAAAGTTATATAAAGTGATTAAAACAATGAAACCTTTACCCTGAATTATTTCCGATTTCAACTATACCCAACAACTGACCTACATAAATTATTGCTCTTCACTGAAATAACGAAACTTTTATAACGCAAATTCAGATATGTACTACGTGTAATTTAGAGCCAGATGCAACCTAATTTCTACACACTGCAACATATTTAGGACTTCGTGGCAATAATTACAGAAAAGACATGGGAATCCACATGTGAATATTCAATTTCTGCTTTCTCATTTTCAGAGATATTCGAGTAGGTCATCATAATACACACTTCCAATTGGCGGTTTTTAATGATTTGTCAGTTTATATTAGGCTTAGACATTACAATGTCACATGTGTGACAATAAAAACGGAGTAGTCTATTCAGCATATATGAAAACCTGAACACATCCTGCATTTATTTACAACACATTCTAATTTGCATAAAGAACAAATAAGCGGATATACAGTAGATAAATGAGTGTATTTTTCGTTCATTGTTTTATTTTGTGATTGCAATCTGTTTGACTTCTTTAATTGGCGGAATTCTCGTGGTGTCAGTGTATACATACATACGAAACTTCCGCTGTGTTATTGTTCCCATGCATGCAAGTTTATTTTTTGTCAGTTCAACATTTTGGCAATACGCCACTCTGGCCTTCCAGAAAATTGTTAACAAGTACATTTGGCTCTATAAGCCTATACTTTAGCTAAGGACACAGCCGATAGACACCAGCAGAATCAGAATTTCATACTTGCCATTTCATGAAATAGTTTTATGGAATTTGATATATCTTATGAAAAATTCGGAAAACAAATCATTATGGAAACGAAACATGAAGACAATTAAAAACTTGGCACAAACTACACAATTTACTTATAAATCCCTTTGCAAATGGATTATACAATTAATCTACGTATATACCGTTGTCGTCTTGAATTTCAGTCCACATGATTCATCATTGCAAGTTGCAGCACTGTCAACACCAATCTGTACCAAACTATACCCCCATGACACCTGAACGAAATCAAATCCTGAAGATGGTTCGTTGTCTTCCAAAGTATAGAGGCGATATATTCCGAGTATGTTAACCATGCCTGAAATACATCCATCCACATGCACTGGATTTGCACTACAGTGGGGGCACTTTTGCACAATGTCTTGAAGATTCTTATATAGACCGCAGAAAGCCAACATGCAGCGACTGATCTCTTGTAGCTCTAAGAGCGAAAAACAGCTTTTATGCCAAGCCAAGCTACTATATAAGCTACACACGCCAGTGCACAAGCAACGAACGTTAACGGTTTGCATTCTTCCTACCTAACCATACATGTCCACTTTGGACTTGGTGCAGTGTATATACACACTTCGAGCTCTTGCATGGTCCTTTGCGTTGGCCCGAATAAACTCACTCTCTGGATCACTAACTATACTTGCACTGCCTGCTATGCTAGCCAAGCATAGAGTGTGC
>WWPM01021595.1:0-15592 GCA_023279145.1 Glomeris maerens
ATAATTTCGGTTCCTAACCTGTCCCTCCCTTTTCATCTTCGTTGAACCAACTCGCGGAAGAGTCAAGGTTTACCATTTCAAGTTTCACGCGACTCTTATCGTAGCCCTTTCGCACGCCAACGCACACCATTGGATACTCGAGGTCAGGGGTGATAATCATTTCAAAAACTTTCAACGATGCCGGAAGACTACATTCAAAATTCTGAAGTTTCCAGGCGTTAGAACCAGATTTCATTTACACGCAGCATAATTACACAATACTAACCTTGAGCAGCATGAATTTGTTCAACGGATCGTACCACTGCATTAGGAATATGCTGTTGGGCATGGCACCGCATAGGTATTTGTAGCCGTTGTACGGACTTCTTCCGACGCAACAGCGCATGCATCCTTTTGTATCCGGGACCTTAGTAGTCAATGAATACTTTCTGAAAATGTTGAGCAGAAGGTCATAAGTTATTCGGACAAACGCAAGCTGCACACAACTTCCGTACCTCGGAACAAATCTTTCAGGGATCCTGTTAACGGGCAAAGAGAACTTGGTAACCTGTCTCGTATGCATGGCTAAAAGGTCATGTCTATACAAATGTGGCACTTTGCCTACACAAATATCCAAAACAATACAAGTTACAAAACACTCCAATGTAACGGACACCCATCTATCACGTTTTTCTCGTACCCGATAACGTCATCAGAACACTTTTTATTACAAACATCCACACTGTCTTGCGCGGATAAAGCTATAATTTACCACAAAATAATGACATCATGGAAAAATTTAGACATAAAATGTGAACAAATATTACTTGGTCCATTGCAGTTTCGTGCAGTTGGTTCAGGTTCAGGGTATAAATTCCTTCTTCGGCTCCAATCAATATATGTTGATCTACGAATAAAAATCGAGTGTTAAAATTTGCGAAACAACTTTTAAAGGAAAACCAGTCACGTAACCTCTTGTTGCCGGATTAATCCAACATGCAGTGCAGTTTATCCTCAGCGGACACCCATTGAAAACTTTCGAGAAACATGCCCCCATCTGTTTTTAAAGAGAAAAATCTCTTTTTAAACCAACTTGTCACATTTAAATCATACACAATTATTTCTTTCCCTTAAATCTCTACAAAAATAACACTTCAAAATTATTGAAACTATATAACAAATTGGAGATACATGTGTTGGATACCAAATGCTACATACGTGAACTTTAGGTGTTGGCGGAAGACCATTGCTGACCGGCCGCTGTAAATGGATTGAATTAAATTTAGTGAAACTCAAAACTTATCCCTTTAATGTTCCTTGTACATACCGGCGGTGTGTTAGGTCTTCTGTCCCTCCTCCTCGGCGGTGCCATTGGTACATTATCGTCAGAGTGTTCATCTTGCGGTATCGCGTCCAAATACCCTCCATTTGGAATATCGCTTCCATTCTGTTCATTTCTCTTCAATAAATACGTAAAATACCACGCATGACTTTTCAATTGAAAAGTAAAAAATAAGTCCATGAATGTTAGTTATTACTTTGAGCGTTGCGGACCCATCATCGTCCGCGAGGGAATTGACATTCCCTTCCGTATCTTCAACTTGCATCTGGGGCGGCATTTTGAACGTCAACGTTTTATTAGGGTCCAGTTCTTCGTCCGCAATACCATCGGAGCACCCCGAATCTTTTCTCGCTCCGTTCCTTGCTTCTAACTGATTGATACAATTTTGGTTCTCATTATCCATGTTATCATATCCCAATGGCAGTGTTGACCTAACGAAAGAAACCAAAAATCGGCTTATTTCAATTCGACAATCCCAAAAATTCTTCGTTCACGTACTGCTGCGAGTATCTTAAATCTTCATCTACTTCGGTTAGTTTATTTCGATGGCCCCTGTCAGAGATTAATACATTAGTTTAACGATTTAGCCCTTCTCGCTTCATGTTTTATTATCTAACCGTGAAAGAAGTTCCTCGTCAATGTATTGAAGCAAACTCCTGCAAAGTATATCAACGATTAAACAAAAACCGTACAGTTCAAAATCCAGAGGATATTTCAACACAAGTTCCATTTGAGGCCTCAAAATTCGTAGGTTATTAAAATACCATGTACCAAAACCATAACAAATGCGATAAAATAAACCAAACGTGATGACTGACTGTTGAACGTATATAAACACATGCAAGTACTGATAATGAATGATACACAAATTACAAGTGACAACACATGAACTAACTAACATCGAAAGCCCTAGGATTGACTACCTTAATGTCATGTTAAATAAGACAGTTCCACTGGCAGGTGGAACGGAATTTCTTCGTGGAGTTTTTGGTCTCTCAACAGCAAGGTGTGACCTACATTTTTTGTGTGAAAAATACCTTTTGCATTGAGGCTCAATACATTTTGGAAATGAAAAATCAATGGCTGGCACAAGATAACGAAGACAGTCAAATATTTACTAATCTAACCATATATTTCACCCTCCTCGTTATCTTGCTTCACCATCCAGAAATTATTTCAATGCTATAGAACCAAGGGTAACCAAACGTATTAATAGTTTAGCTTGTTAAAAAAAACACCTATTTCTTGAAAAAAAATACCAGCTGATTTCAAAATTGCCAACACGGTTAGATATTATTAATCCAGGCATCGGCTATCATTTTTTCCGGTAGCGGAGCATAAAATCCAAATAACATTACATCAAGCGCAATTATTAGCGAAGCTGACATAATCGGCAGCCTCAAATGGAACTAAATATTTCAGTTTGCAAGGTTAGTCAATAATTTGCAAAAGAGCATGCAGTGTATTGCAAAAAAATTAAATAAATTTCAGTAAAACGTGCAAGTAGAAATGCATGAAAGTAGCAGCAAAACGTTGTTAGTTTCGCGTGAACAGAAACAGCGGAAAGCTCAAATGCGAGGATTAGAAAGATGAATAAATGTACAATTGAAAATGATAGATAAAATTCCTGGTTGAAATAACTGATGCGCCAAAACTCACTTCCTATGATCATTTTCTTTATCACCTTCCATCCATGCTCTCGCCAAATCGTAATTATCTAATTCATTTGCTTCCTACAAATACCAAAACAAAGTTAACTTTCACATATACAAGAACTAAATTCAAGTTTCAGCCAACCTCCGATATTCCCCATGCTTGCGAGATGTCGTACTTTGGCGCACCCTGTGAAAATGGGGAATACAAATTAAATAATTTAACAAAAGTGTTCACTTAAATTTAAACAATTAAAACAATAACAATACCGGAATTTGCTCAGTTGAAAGCTCCGTCACCAAAGGCGGCTCAAAGTTAACACTTTCCACTGTAAACATTCACAACACGCTTAGAATTTTGGCCACATCAAAAAACTAATACATAATGTGAGTTGAGACTTTCATTTGATCTAGGTAATGTAAAAATTTCCAGTTGTTTTTTTTTACGCAGTGTAAACCACTCACTGTTCAGCTCAGATCTTGTTCGTTGTTTGGATCGCATGGATTTCTTCGATGCAATGCGCTGCGGGACATTGTGTAATGCCTGCGTAAATAAGCCAAAAGAGATTCAAGTGCACGTCTCCTTTGGTATTATTCACGTAGTATTTAAAAGCTTACTAACCACATCGTCGTCAGGTTCTTGTTCAGTGAATGAATGGCATGGATTACTGACTTTGTCCAGCAACTCTTTTGCTAATCTCCTTGTCAAGTCGCCAAGCATAAATGGATGCTAAAACAACGTATCAAATACAATTGTATAACAATTTCAACTCGTCTGTATTGGAACAAAAATGTAATGGGCCTCACTTGCAAAAGCTTATCCGATGTGGGCCGTTTCTTGGGGTTTTTGGTAAGTGCTACTTTCACGAAACTGTGGAAGTTGGGGGACCTGTGCAAGAAAAAAAGTCTAGTATTTTCGTCCAAATGATTTAATGCATCAACAAGAGCTTCAATGATGCAAAATATGAAATGCATGATGTTATATTTCAGCACACTGCATTACCATAAAGCCTTGTCCTTCAACGTCGGCGGCTTGAATCCACTCTTTGACATCAAAAACAGAGCTCGCATTGGATGGAGATCGAACATTGGTGGCTGAAGTTCAGCCAATTCGATCGCTGTAATTCCCACAGCCCAGACATCACACTGCTGATTGTAACCGCCTGCAATTCATTAATTCCGAACATTCAATTCACCAACCGCCTTTATTAAATTCATAGTTTTCCCAGTGGAATTACCTTTGCGCTCCACAGCTGCTACCTCTGGTGCCATCCTACAAATGCGACATCCTTGCATGAACAACAATTCGCACTTAGCGTTTCAACAGTCGCACTTTTATACCAATATGGTGTTCCAATGAAGGATTTCCGCTTGCTGATGGTCGCTGTAATTTTGGCAGACACCCCAAAGTCGGCTACAAATTTTCAAGGAAAACCATTAGGATAATTTAGCAATATAAAAACCAAGTTGGTTTTCGAGTACATGCCTAGTTTCACATCTCCGTCTTCCGTAAGCAAAATGTTTGCTCCCTGCAAATATAAATAAATCATCAGCGCAAAGCTGCACATATTTTGTTCTTATAAGTAGACTCAATAAATAGTCAGATTTTAAGACAATTTGCTTAATTCCCAGAGAAGCATTCAATTAAAAAATTGAGGTTACACTTCAAACTTCAAACATGCATCTTCTTGTGCATACATATTTGAAGGCGTAATCTAAAGTATATACTGCAGCTACCTTGATATCTCTGTGCATCTTCCCCATATAATGCAAGTAACACAATCCTTTTAGAGTCTCTCTGCAAACATACGCAATCTGCTGTTCCGATAATGGTCCGGTGACTGAAACGACCGCACGGGTTAATAACTCGTAGGGTCTCGTAAAAAAAAGTCTGCGAAACATTTCAACTCACTATGATAAATATCCTGGAGAGAACCTCCTCCGCAATATTCCATGCATATCCAAAGTTTGTCCTTTCTGGAAAATTGCAAGTCAAATTAAGAAAAACTAACACACTTCTAGACTTCGGTTTCCAACCCAACACGAGGCACAATAGGGGAATGAGAAACTGCAAAATGTTTTTTGTATTAAGCTCTCTCACACAAGAAGGATTACATAATACACCAAATACAATTTCGTACAATATTAAAATCACAGGACGGAAAAGGCCACAAGATAAACCCATAAAATAACGCAAACACTGTAACTTTGTGTGCTGACAGAATCGGCTCAATGCATACACGTAAAAAGAGCTTTATCTTTTCTTGGCGGCATGGAAATCAAGCATCCTGTAATAATGCCGTAATAATAAAGCACATGCTAAGTTCCCACTTGATTATTATTGACTGGGAGATGTCTATTAAATATACTCCTTCCGAGCAACCTTTACGCAAAGTTTGCCACAAACCTCAGGTAGCTTCCGAAATAAGCGACAATATTTGGATGTCGGCAGTCTTTCATCATAAGGATTTCTTGTTCGATGATAATGAAGTCATCTCCTGTGTAAAATAAAATAAAAATACGATTGCAGCATAAAACAACAAGCAGTAACAGAAACAACAATTACAAAATCACCTGGCTCCAACTTGACAATTTTGACAGCTGCCAACTGTCCTGTGCACAGACGTCTTGCCTACAACACCAACAACAAATAATGCAACATTTTCCTAAACAAGTAACATTGAAATGCGAAATGTCTCTCGCATATCTTACGTGGTAATCACTACAATTAATACTAGCTCAAGTATAAATTTCAAAGATTCTTATCAGAAATCTTTAGATGACTGACACCCTCTGTAATTACACAATAAGACTGCATTTCCTCCAGAATGTTGTCTGCCAGACAGGATAAAGGTAAATGACATTGCCAGTGAGTGATAAATCAACATGGCTCATACCAGTTTTTTTTTTAATACACTACTTGGATTTTGAAAAGATATTCTAGGATCGGCTTTTTGAAATGTATATTTGGAGAATAATGAACATGACCTTAACCACCCATGTGAGGGTATTTTATACATAGCATAAAATGCAAACAAGAAACTTTGGCACTTTTATTTATACACCATTCTCTCAAAGATTGATAGACTAAGGACATTATCTTAGCAACTCTTCACCGTAGTTACAGTTAAAAACCAGATTCCTTATTTGTCAATCAGTACATAGAGCAAACATAGTCTGCAATTTGAGTTTCTGAAGATAGGGAAAGTAAGGAAAAAAGCTGTGACTCAACGCTGCATCTCTCGACATTCAAATCGTTACGCATCTAGGATAGTTTCATTGCACCGCACTGTGCACTCTCAATTTGGCTGCAATCAACGTGTGACGCAGATCACGTGATTATTATAATATGTGCGGTGGCGAAATGGAGCGATTCTATCGACAATACAATGCTCAAAAACGGGACAAAACGTCAAAAACTCAAACTGGGTCACTGGGGTATGTAATGAAAGGCGGGTAAATTTGTATTCATCGTCGGAGTACTCACCTTGTACACATCGCCGTACGTTCCTGAACCGACCCGTTGCAGGAGCTCGAACTCTTCGGTCGGATTGCGACGAGAAATGTCCCCTGAAGCTTGCGCCATGACATGACGAATTAAAAACGATCAGTACCACTCAATGTGTAGCTTCCACACACAATCGCACCAAAGATGATTGAGTTAACGATTGCGCAGCCTACATTCCCACAGCAACGATACGTTTGCATCTGCAACCTGCACGGCCAACCAACTTTATCAACGTTGTACTACTGAAAATGGCAGTTGCCACTCTACTCGTCAAGACGCTTGTACTGCGCGACGCTCTAGCCAAAGGCGCTACGCAGGGTCACTACGCATAATAATGCCAGCCGCCCGACAGGACGAAGTGACGCAGCCTATTTGACGGTGAACACGTTGACACCGACCAATATAAAAAAGAAAAATGCAAGATTACTAGCAAAAGTTGACTTCATCAGACTCAATTACTTCCCACAATGCTTAACAAGCTAATTATCATATTTTCATGATTTAGCGACCCCTTTATAAAAGCACATTCTTTTTTTAAAACCCAATTTACTGGAGTTCAATTCAAACCGTGGAATTAAAAAAAAAAAACAAGATTAAAGACCCACTTCATTTATTGGTTCCAACAATTCCATAAACATGAAAGCGTCGCTAAACTAACATTATATTAGGGCTTGCAGTAGTTCTTTAAGATCATGAGTTTCGCAAACGCGTAACGCTCCGTGATCCCGGAGAGCCACGGCAGCGACTTTTCCAACATCTTCGCAAGCCAGCAGACGACATAAAAGATCCTGGAAAGCGAAGCGCACACTGGGATCTACGTTTCTAGCCTTCACTTTGTCCAGTGTGCGTATCACATCTTGCCCCCACCCACTTTCCACTATGAAAGAAGCCACCCAGGGCACGGCAGGCAACAGGGCGCCTATCGCTTGAAGCCCCAGGAACCACATCTCCTTCAGGTCCTCCCAGTGTGACAGGTACGTAGACGCAACAACCAAAATACACCTGGCGTCATCTACTACGAAAGCATCCCAGAGGAACCGCACCGTGGCGCTTAGAAAACGGTAGATGGCCGTATCGGACGCCTTTAGATACGGCGCCAAATGTCGAAGCGTCAACAACCCTAGGACCGCAAGGTGTCCCAAAAGCACAAGACGACCGCTTCCGGCTTTGTCCAACTCCGGCACCGCTCTGAACAGGAAGCGCAGAAGTCGCAGAAAGGATGCCCTTTGCAAGGTTGCGACCGCAGACCCTTCGAGCACCACGATGTTCAACAGGACATCGGCTGCTGTTGTCATCGCCGCATCGTCCGAGCAGTCTTGAGCCGCATCCCATGATCTTTCCAAGAATGCCACCAAAGCTTCCGGCATTCGCTTCTCTAACAAAATTCGTCGTGCCGCATCCTCCACAGAAAGGTGGCACAGCCCTGGTAGTAGGAAACGCAAACAAGATGCCGTGTCTTCAAGGGCCACGGTGAGAACCAAGGGCAGGATGGCGTACACCTCGTCGCGGTGAGCCTCCGTTTCCTCCGCGAGCCAAGAGCCCAGTAGCCGGATGAGGCCGTGCATCAGGTTGCGTTCAGGGTCACTTTGAACGCAAACCCTCTCGTCAACGGCCATGTGCACGAAATTCACGACTGACCCCATCGCTTCTGTTACCACATTGTACATTTTGCGCCTGGCTTGAGGGTTGGCGCACGAGTCGTCGCCGCTCACCAGAAGTTCCACTGCCGCTTCCAGGATGCAAAAACAAGATCCTACAAGATCGATGCCCCGCTTTACCACGTACTCTACGCTGTGCCCGTCCAACGACATCCGAATCTCTACGCAGGTTAAGTGCACAAGCAACTCGAGGCAGCCCACCTCACTGCCAAACACCCTTTCCAGACCGATTCGACGCACAAGGGCTGCGGAGAGCCTCAACCATGCCGATGGTCTCAGCGTAAAGATCCTGGACCTCAGAGCGTCGTATATCTGTAAAAAGAACGTCGAAGTTGCAATTACATTTGTCGTTTTAATACTTTAACGTTACTAGTGTTGTTTTTGTTTTGCAATAATTTCAAATTTCCGTGTTCAAATTATAGAAATCGCATTATTTGGGTGCAATTAATATGAAACAAACATTATTCTGCAAAACAACCATGCTTGAATTATGTTACAATGACCGTGAGTCAGCTATTTAAAAAAAAAATTCTTTTCACACCTAAATAAAAATAAACACGTCTGCAACTGTAGTGTAGCATCTGAGCCAAAAATAAACCTCTTTGAATAAAGTTCAATTTCCGAATGAGAATGACTTCTATGCTATTCTGATGCACATTCACAGAAACTAAAAGGGTGCAATTACTTAGAATATTGTTTTTACACATCATTCTGCAATACAAAGCTATCACCTAGACAGTATTTTCCAAACCAAAAACAAATAATTATAAACGAATACAGTAATTCGGTAACGGCTATGCGTGCATTTACATTTCTAATTTTTTTATTATATTTATGCACCTGCTGTCTGCATTCTGTGGTCCACTTTTCAAAGTTGCCCGTATCGGCTGCGCTTGCAGGACAGTTTTCAATTATGTCTGTTAAGGTTTCGCAAATCTCGAGCTTTTCATCGACAGATTTAACCACGCACAGTCTCCTCGTTACTTCTTTGGCCACGGTACAAAAGCGACTTTCTTCACTCCAGCATTCTTCACCGCAATCGTTTGCAACTTTCGCTATGATGAACAGAGCCAACCGAGCCCTGGGTTCATTCTGTTCCTCTGTTGAGGCCATCAGTACATCAGAAGCAGTTTGCATCATTAACTCTCCATACTGCACCAGGACTGGTGCACCTGGAAAAGGGGTATAATAATTAGTTATATACGCAATCCAAAGATATGTATTTCTCCCTTTTCATGTAGAAGAAAAATTCAGAATTATTTGTACGAGAAATATATACAGACTTTTGATTGAACATTTAAGAGATTATCATAAAGCTTATTCAACCGTTGGCGTTGTCTATAAGGGCAAAGATGCATCTCATTGCATCCATCCTTGCTTCATCATCCAAGCTTTGGTCCACCATGGCGGTCATCAAATGAGGCACGTTGTCCACCATCTGCGGATTTGCCGCCAGTTCCTCAACAGTTGCGAACGAGGAGAGCACAGACAAAGCAATTCCGCGAAATAAATCCGCTTCCGGCCCATCTTTTGTCCTCAGAAGACGATTGACGAATTCGAATCCGACAGCGGTTAAAATTTGCCGGCGTTCACGTTCAATGTCATCGGCTGTCGCTTCACCTTCGTTTCGCAACTTCGCTTCATCGAAGGAGCGCAGAGTTCGCACAACGACGAAGAGCGAAGCCAAGCGTTCAGTGTCCGTCTTTGCTCGCTTCAATGACGACAGGCACAACTCCAACCCGTTGCCGGACATGTTTGTCCTTCCTTCTGGAGCTGAAGTGTTAACGACGCGGTTACGTTCACGAGCACGCGCTCATTGCGCAAAAATGCGTTTGCGAAAATGTGGACTGTTGCCAGCGACAGCGTTCGCGGCTAAAGAGTTGATTCCAAAACGGCGCTTCGGCTTATGGTTTTCTATGTTCGCCATCCCGTGGAGAAAAATCATCCTTGATAAAAATAGACCAGAGGTTGATGGATTGAGTTTGCTTTAGGTCTTTTATTTCGAATAAAACCTTCAATCTTCTCAATCGAAGTAAATTTTATACGTAACTGAAAATTCCTTAGTAATACACATTGTGAATATGAATAATACTAATATATTTATTGTAGCTTCTTCCGCATAGTTTCAAGGAGTTATAATTCAAATAATTAAGCTTGCCGACTTCCTATTTGAACTCGGAAACCAACGTTATTTTCGACTTCACAAAAGCTTTACTATCATATAACGACAAAACAAAAATCATAATCCTTCCTATTTCACCAGCAGAAGAAAATATTGATTGGAAAATGGACGAGTCTGTATAGCATGCGCAGTGGCAGATGCGCAGCACAAATTGGACTAAATAGTGCCGTGAAACCCGACGTAAAAGCTACCCAACACCGATGAGGACCTGCAAGTGCCTCGAGACGTCCCGGGCTTTAATTGTCATTATTATTGCATTTCTTGGTAAGCGTCACCGTATAAGAATAGTGGTTTCAGTCCTGCCTAACGACAAACAATTATCATTGCAGAAACGTCGCACTTTGGGATTGATGCGGCAAAGTCTTCAGTTAAGCCATTACATATCGTTTTCATTTGGATCGCATGAATTTTCCAGTGAATTCAATTTTGGCTTTCACATAGGTTCAAGAAAACACTTTCTGGGACCATGTTGCTGAACAGCATCCGACCACTTTGGACACCACCAAAGAGGACACTCGTGTCGATGATCCCACGGAACCAACAAGTAACAAATGCAGTAGACCTATTAGTTGTTGTACAGAAAAGATGAACTTCGATTTGCTAAGACTTATACCATGGGAACTCGTATGTTTAAGCAATAGGGCACAGGGGGAACGTTAATGTAAATTGAGTCTAGGTTCATCAATCAGGTACGCAGACTGTCACTCAAGAGTCCATCTACCATCAAGAAGTAGATTTCACTGCCATTAAAGACGATGAGCAGACCGGCAATAAAGCACTCACAAAGAGGGAATCCGCTGGCAATGGGCATTTAATGGAAGATGGCAGCCACAAGATCCTCAGCATCATCCAGAACTTCCTTAATAATCACAGCCATAACCAAGAAGCAGCTTACGAAGAAGTGATGGAAATGATGGCAATAGTGGCAGCTAACCCTGAGCAGTGGCATCGTATCAAAGAGATCTGGGGTGAGAGCCTAAAATCTTTCAGAAATTACTCAAATAATTCCCCAGTCAATCACAAAAAATAATGTATCGTATCCAGAGCAACAAGCTCGTAATGCAAATCTAAAGTCTACCAAAGATGGGCAGCAAAAGACCGAAAAGGTTCGATGGAAGATTTAAAATATCACTGCGCCTTTACGAATGGGTGCATCATTTCAGATGGCAATCAAAGCAAATAAGAACCCACGCCCAAAGTTATCAGAAAAAGCAATAGAAGAGGAAAACAGCGTCATGATGAAAGGAGTCACAGCAATACCGGATAATTCACCGAGACGAAAAGGCCAGCACAGGCCAAGACCGAAAGGCAAGCCGAAGGAACCTGCACTAAATGAACCTTTTCAAGGAAAGAACATTCATCATCACCATCACCATAACGGTAAACCGAAAGGGGACTTCGCAATCGAGAGACCGGTAACTGTAATCGGGGAGAGATCTCAAGTCGATCCCGTGGAACAAGAACTTATTGAGGCAGCTGCAAACAGGAGATTTAAAAATTTGGAGCAAGTGAAACAGGGAGTAAGAACAAATGAAGAGGAGAATGTGGAGGTATGTTCTAACAGAATCTTCTGATCTTACATTGGTCTCAATGACCTAACGTAGCATACTTTTTGATTTACATTTCAAATAACTCCAGCTCTATTAGGTTTTGAAATGTAAAACAATTGTCTTAATTCCATCTCGTTGCAGCAGCTGCACACGCTGAGCAAAATGAAAAGCCGTCTCAAGCAGCACAGACTGCAGAAAGATAAGCTGAGACGCAAACTGAAAGAGCAAAACCTGCAAAGTGTGGACTAGCTCCCCGAGTATAGCTTATCTCGCGTACACGTATATACGGACTCGCCGTTCAGGCGATTCTCAGCCAGGAAAATAATATTACTGTTAGTCGGTACCAGCGGCGTTAAATTCCGCTTCAATTCATGTAAGAATCTAATAAATATCTAACAGGCTACAGGGTTTACGCCCCGTACCACAATTATAGTGTCAAGTACAGTACATTGCTCAAATGAATAAAATGCCAAATAGTTGTATTGAATGTTTCAAGATCTGAGTTGAATTCCTCCTTCAGCAATGCCTATTCTGTGGCCCATGTATTCTTTTACAGGGTACAATGGTATAATCATCGGCTTCTGTCGTTCAGGAATTGTTGTATAACACTTCGAAACTTCGCGTCCTTAACTGGCAATCAAAACATGAACAAATTTTAGCAATGCTTTCATTGAATTGAACACAGTCATCAACAATACGGTACATGTTGATTTATTAGTATCATCTCGAATCACGCTACATTCATTGCTTAAGTTACATATAACATGGAAAAGATCTTCTTCTATTGGCCTGTATATCTTGGCGGTCTCTTTTCTGCGAAGGCCTCGAGACCTTCAAGTCTGTCTTTCGTGTTAATCAGCTGAGCGTAACACGCGGTCTCGATGGCAAGACCGGAATTGATGTCCACCTCTGATCCAGCGCCTATGGCTACTTTGGCCATCTTGACGGCCAAGGGGCCTCTTGGCACTATCTCACCGGCAGTATCCATCGCGTGGCGGAAAGCGGCATCCCCTTCTTGGTTTTGTTTCACGCAACTGTTTACCAAACCCCATTTTGCCGCTTCTTCTCCATCCATCGTTCTCCCTGTGAAGATGAGTTCTTTTGCAATTGAAGGCCCCACTAGACGGGCCAATCTTTGGGTTCCTCCAGCTCCTGGGATTAAGGCTAACTTGGTTTCTACCAGTCCCAAAGTAATAGAAGCTGCGGCTATCCTGAGATCACAGGCCAAGGCCAATTCCAAGCCACCACCGAGTGCAACTCCATCAAGAGCTGCAATGGTGGGCATTGGTAAATTAGCAATGGAGGACATAAGATGCCGGAGTCGGGAAACAAATGGCCCCACTTCTTCTGGGGCCATCTTACGCCGCTCTTTAAGATCTGCTCCTGCGCAGAACACACCAGGTGCAAGGCTTCTGATAACAACTACTCTGGTACGCTTACAGTCCGCCAGTGATTTTACCGAGGACTCCAATAGGCTTACCAGATTTGAGCCTAACGAGTTTTTGGCAGCTGCGCGATTCAACGACAACACCGATATTCCACTTTCAAGATGGTCCAAAATAAGCTCATTGTTTGTTGACGAAACTGCAGAATAATGTCGTGTATTTACGCATTGTTGACGAATCGCGAGGAAAACGAGAGGAAAACTTCTTCGGCGCAGATATTGCGAAGCCATTACGAACAGATTTCAACCCTAAAGACCATGCTTTTCCGTCAGCCAATAAGGGACGCACGCAGCCTGTTAACGTCACAATGAGTTTTGAGTAGGTGACGACGGCAGCCTGATGACGTCACAAGCGTCACGGTGCTACCTTGCTACCTTATACCTTTATCTCAACTGAACAAGGCAAAATAATGCTCCGGCCAAACTGCATTGATTCATGCCTTTTACGGCTTATTAATACAAACTCGATAATTGGCAATCCAATTTGTCCTGCGGTGCCAAACACGCAATCCTAATTTCAATTTCTAATCCAATAAATTCAAGATTTATATGATTCCAAGAGTGACCTAGACTATATTATATACCAAGAGTTCTTCACTATCTAAAGTTTCAGTAAACGCGAACCTTGGAAATATGAAAGCACAATTTGTTCCTTTTTATTTCGCCAGCCTGATCGATGAGACATTAAACTTTACAATTAATTTCGGTCTAATCGGATGCTGTATCACGCACACACAGTAATGTACAAAATATACATGAACTGAAAAGTTGCTTTCTGAAGAAATTTGCAATTATAAACTGATTAATTGCTTGACATAGTCAAATGTACTCTTCTACGTAGCCACACATGTACAGGAAATCTCAAGCAAGTCGAAATTTCAAACATGAACGAAAAAAATTGAAAGCTAAAAGTTTACTCATAAATTCAAGACAAAAACTGTACATATGTGGCAACTTTAATAAACAGAATGCATGATCTAATTGTGAAACCTGCAACGGAATGTACAGTAGTGATTTAGCAATTCACGAGTTAATCAACGTTTGTCAGAGATTAACTTTGATTAAGCTCTAACGTGTACTGTAGTTTCTAACCATTCAGGCAATAAAGCGTATATAATATATTATAATTCGCATTTGAGATTTGTTTCCATCAATGCATTTACGAATCACTCCAAGGTATTGAGGGTGAGCAACTGTTTCAAGACTTTAGTCTGGCTAGTTTCTCTGATTTCACCGGCCAAGAACATCTCATCCACAACACTGTAAACCTACAATTACAATATATTGATAATAAAACTCACCGATTGACAACAAGCAATTGCAATAAATCCCGTTTTCCTTTGGATGAATGAGTTGCAATATAAAAAAAGGGCAATGGAATATCATATTTATGTTTTATACCTTGTAGAAATTGAAGACGAGGTCCAACTCGCACACGTTGTGAAAATATTCATTTAGGACTTCGACAAAATTGTGTATAGCTTCCAAATATGCCAAATTATTGTCACTGATGTCCACGCAGATGCAGAAGTACAAGCCGGCGTATCGTCGATACACGATTTTGAAATTTCTGAACTGCAATGATATTATTCACATTTATGTATAATTTTTGAGATTATATCCAGACGACTTAAGCCTAAATGCGCGATGAATTCGGAAGATTATAATCCACATAAATATACCTCAACGAAATTGGTGTGTTTTGCATCTCGCACTGTCACAACAGCATGAACTTCTTCGATTAATTTCTGTTTCTCATCGTCATCAAAATTCATGTACCATTTTGCGAGGCGGGTTTTGCCTGCTCGGTTTTGGATCAGGATGAAACGAATCTGCAAAACACGTTCCACTGCGTGCATTATTTCAGTTTTTAACAACAAACCACATTCAAATACTACATACAAACATATATAAACGAACCATTGCAAGATATTAAGACACCGAAGACAGTGAGAGGCGCGTGATGAACACTTGGAAATCATCAACCCCAACGTCAAAGATTGAACCGGCAAAACGATCATTTCATCCGATGAATGAGTATTGCACCAAATCTAATAGCGAGCAACACACTATCACGTGACACGTAGGAAGCAGCATTTTGGGGAGCTCAATATTGCACGGCAGCGTTGTTCGTGCAATAACATTGCTAGCGTCATTTATCGATATAAATCGATATTATTACCATACTAGTGCCTGCTATAGAAATAGTTCCAAAACTCACAACGTTTATAAGAAAGCGAAAATTAAGACAACATAATTGAATCCAGCATTGACGGG
>WWPM01021597.1:0-15988 GCA_023279145.1 Glomeris maerens
TGAGACAATAAAAACTGCAAATATTGCTAATTAGTGTATGACATGGTGTAAATATCAAAAGAAATAAAAGAGCTTTCATCTTAATCTGTAATGCAAACGGTTAAAACGACGATGAAACTTTTAATAACATACAATTAACTAAAAGCCAATTGTTTCCGTTCATTAGTCTTAAGGCGAAATGAAGTGCAGATGTATGTCAAGTCTTAAAAGGGTTGGCCGGAAGAAAGCAAATCCAATTTGCCTGCATCGTATATTGATTAATATTCAAGTCACTATATACAATTTCCCGAATAAAATGATAAATGCTTACAATTAGGGTATTCATTGAATTTCATTTAAAAACGACTACACATCTGAAGATAAGTTATCATTCAGTGTTTCAAATTAAATCAAGTGTTGCTGAAGTGCATATAAAATTAACAAGCCACCTATATAGGTATACTGTTATTAAATTGCATATTGTCATATATTAGGAGCTTTTTTTATAACACATGGTAATTGAAACACCCTGAGC
The DNA here is from genome assembly GCA_023279145.1 of Glomeris maerens. Lineage (NCBI taxonomy): Eukaryota > Metazoa > Arthropoda > Diplopoda > Glomerida > Glomeridae > Glomeris > Glomeris maerens. Next base: position 515 of record WWPM01021597.1, read on the forward strand.
GTTTCAGATTACATAGTTATCACTGACATAACGAAAGATTTCTCGTATAATTCGCATACGTCAGTGAAACGATTGCCGCTTGCCTTTCAAAGATAAATGTAACTTATATACAGTCATAAATTCCAAGCCTCTATATTGATTTTTACTCACTTTCACACTTAATATCAATATTTCCCATATAGCACGTATGATCGATCGAGATTTCGCATATAAATACCCAAACTCACTCTCTCTATACATTAAAAACAGAATAGGAAATGTTTAAATTCGTTCATAAATGGTAGATTCATGCAATGCTACTTCCTTAATTTGTTTATTAACTTTATTTCTGCACGCAAATTTATTTTTCCCATGCTCAGGTATTTCACATATAAAGTTTCCCTATTGGAAATCTGCCAGTTAATTGGCGTTTTACAAGCACGAACAATGCACATATGGAAAGTGCAAAGAAGGTTGCATGTATATATACGTACATGCAACATGAAGGCCAATTATAATTACCTATAATAATAAATATATTATGAAAACTTATTGGAACTGGTATTTTAATAGCACCAAGCATCGATCATATGTTATAGAATTTTAACATGTTAACATCATAAGCATGCATGCATGCAGTTCATGTGATTATATTTGCTTAATGGTTGAACAGATTTCAGTATGTAACAGATCTCGATGCATAAAAGCAGATTTTATGATAGCATAGGCCTCTTTGAGCAAGATTTTGTTGGCAAATTGCAGCTGTGAGGGGAAAAAGCAGATACATGACATTTATGAGGAATATTAAAAGGAAATGCTCATTCTGCTGTTTACATGTTTACATACAAATATATACGTATTTGCAGCTTGCCAATAAATATACATCCAGAAGCAACGGAGGGAAGGAATTCCGATTCAACTATCAAATCTTACTGTTTAGTATGCCAGACGTATTTCCACATTTCTATCACCAGTGCCATATAAAACAGACTTCTGCAAAAGCCAATCTTTTCTCTTGACAGCCTTACTCAATACAAATTATTCGTTGAGAGAAAAGGCAATTTGGATATAATAGAAACTAGAGAATTGGTGTCATTCATCATTATCAATTCTAATTTTGCACAGACTAGCAATTTCATTTTACATTTTAAGGGTGTCATGTTCGAGTAACATGCAAGTGTCAAACAAGTCTCACTTGCGGCAATATTTATACAGTTTTAAATGTTTTATTCAAAAAATTATACATATTATTGGTGTAGTCCTATACACAACGTCACTTGCAAAGAGTTCAATATGTAGACTCTGACGCCAAACACAAATTACAAGTAGGAAAGAAAACAGCATTAAATATGCTGATCAAAATGTATTAAGGCAGCAGTTGTGAGTTGAGAAAAAAACGGATTCATAAATGTTAAGGTCTTATTTTTATAGGCTGTTAAATCACGAATATCTTGGCATTGGTTTCAGGCTCAAATTGCCGCCTGCATTTTCATTTTATATATCGTTTTATAGGATATGGCTAATCAAACGCGGAAACAGGAAGCTATAGAGGCAAGTCTGCACATTGATGAAAATTGGATTATATTTATACATTAGTGTGCAAAAAAAGGCGAACTCACAGCCAATATTATATAGCATGCAGATAAAGGCGAAAGAAAATCTCTTCGTTTCTAATCGTCTTTAAATTCCTCTCTTCTGAAACCTCATTTCATGATTTCACCTCGGGGAATCAAAAGGTTTGGCACCACCTCAAACCACATCAAATGAGAGTGCATGTTTTCGTCAATAAATTTCTCCGAAACTCACGTGAAAGCTTCAGTAAAAATATACAGGGTGTTGCAAAATTACAGGGACAAACTCCAATAGCTTAGGTTTTTAAGTAGCACCTACATAAAAATTATTTGCTCAAGTTACAATTAATTTATTTGGATGAAGCAATAACAATTTAGATGACTATAAAGTTGAACAATTGAAAACTATTTGCCAAACTGAGATGTATGTAACACGTGGTTATCTTGCATAACTAAATATTGCGAAATAAATAATATTTTCAAATAAAATTACTCGCTAATAATAAAGCATTGACTTGCCTGATATCAATATTAAAAACGCCATTGCCTTTCGGACATAAAGGGTAAATAGAAAGGTCACAATGCACTGTATATACTGTATATATGCAATTATGACAATAACAGGAAAGCCAAATATACTTAGCAAGTGGTGTGCAACACCAAAGAAGTGACGAAAAACGTAAACAAGTTACATTGAGTTGGTTAAATATAGTAACAGGCTGTTAAAAACGCTTCAGAGGAAGTACAAAATTGATAACAAAGCACGAATGATGCTTAAAATGTATTCCTAACATGATTAACTACCACAAAAAATATTTTATTTAAAGCCATTACGTGTCAGCTAAAGTAAATTTTCAAATAAATCATGAAACTTAATGTATTTGAAGTAAGTTCCATGTACTACATAAAATAATTTCATACAATTTTCATATTTAGTAACAGGAAAATTACATAATGACAATGATTTCTTTAATCCAATAATTCCCTATATAAACAGAAACTATAGCTCAAATACTGAATTAAGTGACATTTGAACAACATGCACACCATATATTAAATGCCACATTGAAATCAGCTGGAAATTTAATTAACTTCCCCTTGCCAAAGCGTATTGAAGATGGTAAAAATAAATATACATTTACGTTCTTAAAAGATCAGCTGATTTCAGCAGGTTTAATGAAACTCTAATGTCCAATCCCATTTGAAATTCCTATGTCCACAGGGGAAAGGTGAGAGGAAAGAAATTACAAGTGACAGGTAAACATGAGACTAAACGAAACAAACAAAGAACTTTGGTGTAATTGTATTAGTAATTGGCTTTTGTAAAAGAGGACTACAAACTTTTGCAACCAATATTAGGAGATGAGGAAGAGGGAATTAGGGCATGTTTGGAGTAGGGTCGTTAGGCCCTGTCTATAGTATAGTATACCCCAGAACAAAGTCCTGCGTAACATTACAGTTGAGGTTTTGAAGCCCCAGAGAAAAGTAAATGATGCAGAAAAAGTGAAAGGTCCAACGGGTTTCCAAGCTGTTGCTTCCCACCATTCACAGTGCAACTTGAGAAAATATCTATAGCTAAGCTAGGCTATGGAGACCCACTTTCTGCAAACCAACTCTCCTTTCACCAACTGAAACCTGAAATGGGCCACAATTCTTATTGCTTCCATCAAATGGCATCCAATTTCGACCAAAATTTAGCTTTGTTGGCGTTTTTCACAAAACAAAGCCGGAAATGAAACCCATATTCCAACTCAGAAGTCACTTTCCTTATAACATGTGCAACTTCAATAAACACAAAAGTTTTCCTCAAGCTTGAGAAATTCCCCCACTTAGTAACAGTAACATTATTAGCACATCATCCATAAATTATGATGGACTACTACTTTGCATGGACTTCATTGAAATTCAGGAGTTTTTACGAGGGTAATTCCCAACATAGCTTAAATTCCGAAAATAGGTTAGTCGATGCAAAGCATAGCAATGTGCATAGTAAAATAATACTTGAGCAGAACGCAGCCAACGCCATCTGGTGACACAGATTGAAGAGCAAAACAGTCTACTTCACCCTATTAAACCGATTTTAAGCATATGTATTTGATAGTTTTAGCTATAGCACGAGATCACTTAAAATTAAGATAAAATTTCAATGGCATATCTACATTTTACATGAAACACCTAAATTGACACATTTGCGATAAACATGTGGAAACACACACACACTTTGATAAAACAACCGAGTTTATCTAGCACATCCTAATATTGACATCTTATCGGTTCTTTATATAGAAATTGTCACGTGTAACTCCGATATATATTAGAAATTAAAAGGCGTTTCTGTATTTAAAGACAGCAACACTCCGAAACGCATTTTGCAATGGACTGCACTCAGTAGGTTGAATTTACTCGGTGATAAGAAAATCTGTCGAAAATAAACTCTAAAAGATTAAACTATTAATTACCCCCATCATCATCATCATCATACAGAAAAAGTGAACCGGGTATACTCATATTTATATCTATTTGCTGAAATAAATATAAACCTTTCAAGGAAATTATAAAGTGAAAATCAACAAGTGTTATTATTCAACAATTCAGATTCAAATACATAATTCATATAATTAATGAACAGGTAATTTATCTCAATTTGACAGCTCACATTCTACAAATAAATACAATAAATACAATCCTAAAGATTTCAAAACAAAGTTTTCATGCAGGCAACTTCTAAAACCTAATGTTTGTCACATGTACCTATACCCAGTGGTTATTATGTAATTCAAACTGAGTAGAATCAAATATGATACTGAAATATATTAACGTACAATTGCACATTATCTCGATTACGATAATCATAAATTAAATAGTATAGTTTTGCCAAGTGAAACATAACGAAGACGATCATTTTATGCTAATGTGCAATGCAAATCAGACATTTTCATATGAAGTTCATATTTTATGTTTATCAGGCTTAACCTCATTACATTTTAATGCCCCATTCATGCAGGAGAATCACGAGAAATATAAACATAAATATGTAATACTGTAATTCAAATCAAAACTCATTTTATACCCAACGAAGCGAGCAACCGTCATGCAAACAGCATTATAAAGCAAACAAAATGGTGAAAAAGTTATATTGAATTTGCCAGTTAAGAGCTTTTTTGGGTGATGACGCAACCATTAGTTGCATAATGAATTATGTAATGCACATCTAGAACTGGGGGGGAAAAAAAATTAACAATTCGACAACATGCAGGAATGTTGCAATTAATTCTAGGAAAGAATTTGCGAGAAAGTAGGCTAAAATAACAGCTGAAATTTTGAAGGCTATAACACATCTCGATACAAACTGAGTCACATATAGTATACAGTAATATAACCATGCCCTACTTTTTTGTAAACAACCAAACCAACAAGAAATACGATATCCACAACATCACACATAGCAGGTCAGAAAAATAAGAATTTTCCAATATTTGAACACGTGATTTCGTTTTTCAAAACTCAAATGTAATTAATTTAACGGTTCCACAGAGCTACATTTTAATTAAAATGATATAGTAAGTGAATTCAGTTGTACACTTCTGTTAAAACAAACTTTCCATAAGCTACTATGAGTATTTTATATTTTAGAGAAAGCAGAATATTTGCCTTTCTTGAAGAAATTGTTGAAAGTGGAAAAGAAAAATAGAGGAAATTGTAATACTAAGTAAGAGAAAATAAAATGAGGATTTGCTCACATAGGAGATCATGGGGATGTCCCAAGCAGCTGCCACCAAGCCTTCAGACATGCAACTCTCATCAGGCCCAATGAAGACATCAACACCCTGATCCTTCATGATGGTCATTGCTTTTATTGCATCAGGTGTTCCAGGTGGTCCTGATTCCCTGTAGATGAAATCTAAGGTGTAATTAGCTAACATTGTTGTGTCGTTAACGTGAGCAACAGCTTCTGGAACAGCTCCTCTCATGAAATTGTCGGAAGGCGAGTAAGGGCACAAGAATCCCATGACCAGCCTGTTATTTTCGCCTTTTTTCGCCAGCACACTTGCTGCTGTAGTCGTTGTTGTTGCTGTTGCTCCATTACCACCACCACCACCAACAACAACAACCGCAACATCTGGCTCAACAAGTCTCTCATTCCAAGTATTCACATGTTGAGTTGAGTAGGATAAAGCAGGTACCATTTGGCTGCAGGTGGATATTGTAAGCAAAAGTTGGGTAACAACAAGCAACAACTTGTTAACTCTTCTCCCATTGGTCCTCCTAAATTCCCAGTGCACTTGTTGGTCACCACCACATCTTGTACAAACTTCTAGTTCCGTTAAGCCGGTTTCAAACTCACTTTTGCTCATTCTGAGCCGATGTAGCAAATTTTTCAAGTCCATGCACAGAGGAGTTTTATAACTCTTTCAAATTTACATACTGTTGCTGAAGTTATGAGGAACTATATTCCGCCTATGGTTTCTCCAAAACTCATCTTGAGCAGCAGCAGCAGCAGAAACACAAAGTCCCAAAGGTGTGCCAAGTCAAACTGAAAATGTTCTGATGGTATATGTGAACTTCCACTTGGATATTTTTGTTTATCTTGGCAAGTTGAGATAATGAGGAATGGTGCAAGTTTGTTTTTTGCCAGAGGTGAAGCAGTCAGTGGGAGCAAGCAACGACAAGGAGCATAATTTAATGGGTTTTTATGCTGAGATTTGCAATATGGTCGGTCGGTGTTGGGTGTTGACTGTGGAAGTGCTGGCTCAGTTGTGAAGCAGCTTTCAGTTGTGTGTATTGCCAGCTACTACTGCTCGTAAGGAGGAGTGTTGTGCAGCATGGCATTGGTGGAGCGCAACTCGAAGCCAATCAATCGATATCGCACCACGTCACACTGCTCTTCACCCCGCATATAACGTCACATTCTTCTTCTTCTTTTTTTTTTTAATCCGTATAAAATTTCTTTAACTATATTACAAAGCTATAAAAGAATTATATTCATCGTCCAAATACAAATACAACTTTCTGAAATGCGCTCATGCAGAGCTGCATTCTTACAATTGGTTAGAAAAACTTTAATCGGATTCTCTGGCTTTCAACTATTTCCACTGATTTAATTACAATACGTAATTTGTAATCACATTTCGGCTTCAGAACTTCAGAGAAAAACTGAAATACTAGTACGTGATTGTAAAACATAATAAAACTACAGGGTGAGAAACTTCAAGACATTCAAAATAGCAACTAATTAGACTAGAATAATTCCTTCATTGGTTTTCATATTCTGCAAATTAGTGAAATATATTTTTCTTTTTTTAAAAATACCTGACAAACACATTATCACCAAATTTCTCAAATATATTTTCGAGCAGATACTGTATCAAATTTCGAGAAATATTCATGTTTTCCAGAAACATGACAACTCTGTTACACACCTTCAATAAAAATCCATACCACAGTTGCTGTCATAATCTGCGTTCAAATATAATAGATGTTAGTCAGGATTTGCATTATACCAAAGAGAATAAATAGGAATATGTCGCTATTTTATCCTATCAGGTTAACTTTTAAAAATAGACTATGTTTTGACTGAACAGTAAAATCAAATAAATGCTTTTCAATTTACATTTTTGGTCCGGGTGTAGTAAACACATTGAACAAACGGCGTCTTTTATCGGGGGAACACTGACGTCATCTTGCGGTAAAAATATTCAACTGCAAGTTTATCGTTTTGAAAATAGCAGCACGCACATAATAATAATAAAAGTGAACAATACGTGTATATACAGCGGTAACCCACAAATGCTATTTTAAAATTCGCGAGCCAATCTATGTACAGTATATAAACAAGCTGACTGAGGTTTGGCTGGCAAATTTAGTGTCGTAAATGTACAATTGAATTCAGTGTTACTCGGTTCCTAATTATCACATGCTATCTACTCTGTAGTGTTTACATCAAAACAATTCACCACAGGTGACTCATCTTAAAGTAAAGGTTAAAGTTGTTTCAATAATTGGGCAAAAGCTGGCAATTTTTATTCCCATAATGAATAATATCACAGTTATTATTGATCACATAATTATGTAGCAGTTGCCGCTTTTTCCAGTGTTCATTCAGTTGCAAGTAACAGATGTTTTTGTACACATCTGTCATTGCCTATTTTTACCCACAATCGAGTTAAGCAGTTTCCTTAAATACTAACACAGCTGAAAATTGGACAATTGTCAGCATCAGCAACTTGATACAAAAATAAACTTCACTTTGAAATGTCTGCGACATAGTACTAGACTAGAAAAAAAATAATGGACAAATGTAATTTGAAATTCATTCTAATTAACTTGGGACGATTAAAGAAAGGAAGCATAATGAAAAAGTCGTTGGAATTTCAATTATTTGCTTACAACGGCTATTTGCGCAGGCAAATAAGAAAAATATTGCACTACTTAGGACGGCTTTTACAGCAATAGGATTAAGCTTAACTGCGCTCTGGCTTAAGATTTACGGCTGCAATTCAGTAAATGAGTTTATAAACAAGCAAAAGGATTAACAATTTTTTAAAAAGAAATCTCCAGTTTTTGTACGCATAAACGATTTTACACAGAACCAGTCAGAATTAATGAAGAATGTAATTGCAAATGTACCCTATTATTCAGATCGTAATTTCACAGAATGGATTATAATTTCAAAACGTAATCTGGTACTCGTTACATTTAAATATAGACACAAACAAATGGTGAAATACCTGATTGATCTTGTGTCTTTTTCTACATTTTTTCCCCACCGATTATAAACATTATCTGCGATACGATTACGAGAAAAATACAAATACAACCCATTTCCACGTGTGACATCACAGAAGTATTTCGAGGTTAAAGTGCAAGATGCTGGTAGGTACCCCACATTTCTCTTTTATCAAGATAAACAAAAAATGCTTTCAAAACTTTTCCCGAAATTCATTCACTAGCTGTAACAACGCATTTTAATTTTTTCTCTCTCAAAATTACTCCGCAAGGAATAAAACAGAATATTGCTTCACAAATGTATTCAAAATTCATACCTTCCCATACATAAAGTACTAGAAGACATTCTTCAGCATAATAGTAACTAAAAAAAGCCAAAATTGAATTTATTTCACAAGAAACGACATACAAATTATTACAAATGAGACAAATATGCAGTCTCAAGCTATCATTTAACAGTAGGCCTATAATAGTATTTGATATTTTAGTCAAATTCCCAATAAAAAGTAATTTTATATTTACAGCCACCCAAAATTGACTGTATTTAACTTTTTACTGATGCAGTTAGTAATTATTTTACTATTATACTATATGCACTTATATAAAATGAGGTTTGAAACAGGAAGGGGCAATCACATCACTCTGTTTATTAAAATGTTTACTGCAACCTAAATAATGATCTAATTGAACCAATTGAGTATATGGCATTTCACTGAATGTTATTGACTGCATCTCACAGATTAAACTGGTCTGATCTTAATATAAGACCAAATTACACCTCATTATTATGATGAAGATTCTTTTTGCATACTCGACATGACCTCAAATCTTGTATAGGTATTTTTTCCCTTTGTATTTCGCAGAAAGATGAAAGCCTTAAATTGATGTCAGCAACTCAAATTGACATAGGACTTGATCGATTCTTCCCAAGTGATGCGAAATTTGACATAATCAGGACGTGGCTTTCAATAGGAAAAGTTCAGAATATACCAAGAATGCAATTTCTCAATATCCTTCATAAGGATTTGGATTCCCAATTTTATATCTGCATTGCCACTTCAATTCCTTAACTCGCTATAAGATCAAGAAATGCATTTATCCACCACAAACAAGAAAATTTCTATAAATATCATACTTATACACAAAAATATAACATTTCACTGATGCACGTTTCCGCTCTATTTTTAACTTGGAGGTCACAGGTACAAAACAATACCTTTCTTAGTTCCTATTGCTCCAAGACGAAGACGCAATGTTAGCATAACATAAAAGGCAGGCCTTGTACTTTGGTAATTAAAGATAATCTAATGTCAGTGAATTGAAAGTGTTTGCTAAATGCGTAGGCAAAAAAAAAATATTCAAACTTGCAGGATTATTTTTGAAGGTCGCTGATGATAAGCAGGTGTTAAGAAAGTTAATGGCTGCTGTATCTTAAATAAGAAGTTACTGGTAGGTGCAGTTATTGCGCACTGAACAAAAAGAGAGCGAAGTATGTATGTATAAACAGTCATTTACTTTAATCTAAAATAAATAAAACTTCAATTGTTTACTAGTTGCAGGCTTTCATTACATGATCATCTCATCTGAATTTTTGGGAAACAAAGCTCAAGTGACAGAGGAACTAATAGCATGGAAACAATCAAACGACTTACAGGAAAAACGTGTCTAGTCAATTTTCAGAAAGTATTGTATTTTTGTAACAAGTTTTCAGGAAGTTCCGTTTTCAAAATGGTTTTTCTGCATTTCAGCTTCATACAAATAATAACTTGAACTTTAACCAACTTCCTTGGAATGCCCTTCAGCAAAATAAATGCAGAAATGCTTTCCTTATCCGGTTGTATAAGAGCTGCCAAATAACTTGTGGTAGAAAATATAATATACAAATACGTATATCATTTCGTAAAAAATGTTTTATCTAATAAAATGCAGATTAACAAATTTGAAATGGAATTTGAGTGCGCACATATGGAGCTTTGATAAATTAACTTTATAAACAGATTCTAAATTATTTGCTACAGTAGTAATACATTAGACCCGAGCATCTGAAGTTATTTTAAAGCAGACATGAAAATTATTACTCTGACTTTTATTTTTTGCAAGCCTTTGAGGCATGCATACCTGTATATTGAAATTTCATAAAAAGAAATTTTTCAAGGTTACACTTGTAAACATCTGACAGATATTACATGCTGTCTGTCATGTCTGCAAAAAACATTCAAGTTCCAAGTGTAACAACTGGATCGCATGAAATCACAACTTTCTGTTTTTCTATCATCAATAACAAAGTTGATTTCCTTTTCAATTTGAAATGTGAATAATATAAGGCCCAACTTCAAGAATTCTTCACAACACAAATGTCTATATGTCAGTGGAGTTGTATGTATATGACAACTGACAAATTCTCGCAAATATATCTTTGTATGAACTGAATGTTTGAAATATATCAGATGAAAGTTGGTTAGGTTTTTGTGAAATTCAGTTGTAAGGCAAGAGTGAAAGAAGAAACTAATTCCAAGGAAACGTGTTCCACGCCATCCATCTCAAATCTACAATTGCAGATGTTTTAAGCTGTTAAGGGACAAATTGAGTGCGTGTATCGTTATGTCACCTGAGAATCTGGACTCAACTTGATACGAATTGCAACAAGGGAATTTATTACTAGTTGGCGCAGCAGTGAAAAACGACAAACGTCTGCTTTTATTTCTTTCCTTTCTCTTTCCTCACATCTTATTTCTTTCTTTCTTTCAGGTACAGGTCAAAATTGAAAGATGCGCAGCTAAGAAAGGATATCACTTAGGTACTTGCGCCAAATTCCCAAAGGTTCTAAAACAACATCTTCATCTCAATAAACACGTTTACAAACTTTTTTTTACCTTCTACGTGCAATTTTAGGTCGCATTCTAATATGTAGGCTCACATATGCGTTTACTTACAAATATATTCCTATTTAATTCAGTGTCTTGAAAAAAACAGTTGCAAAATTAAAAAAACTGTTTAATATCAGTGGGGAAACTCAATTTTCGAACAATGCCTTTAATACTGTGCCCTTTAATGCTCTATAAGCTTAACATCACATTTTAAAAGTACGATACATTTTTGAAAATATTGATTTACCTGAGAGACACGTGACACAAATATTTCATGGGAATGAAAAAGTAATCAACAAAGTTGAAATTAATTCAAATGAATTCACGAGTTATCTTTTTCGTAAATTGAAATGAAGATATGTGATCAGAGGATTGAATTCGCTTAAATTTATCAAATTCAGAACTACATAATTTACGAATTAATCGATAATTTTAAAGGATATGTTAAAGATGCCAAGTTACATTGTCATTCTACACAATTGTTTTCCATCCAAATTAAAAGTACAATACCGTAATTTAAAAATATCAACAGTAGCAGTTAACAGAAATAAAATAACTGTCATTTTATAGCTTACAACTAATCAATGTTATACTTAATGCTGTATTAACGTAAAATAAATAAGTAACAAAAAAAAGCCTCAAAGTGCCTGTCAGTTATGATAGGCTATAATATGCGAAATACTTACATTCATTAAGCATAATTAAGAGCATAAGAGAATCAAATGCATTTTTGAAGAATGTCACGAGAAATTTCGAGAAAAAAACCTAAAAAAGTATATATTTGACAGGAGACAAAAAAAGGAAGCAATAAGTGAAATATTTCATGGGAAAATAAGATGGTTTTCACGAGTGTTCGTGAGAAAAGAGCAATCAAAAGTGGCGAAATTTATACGGGTGCGATGAACTGAACAACATTGCAGCTGTTTGATCACGTCTTCAAATAAAAAGTGGCATCGAAATCCATGCTGACCACTCAAATAGAAAACTAGTATTGTCCGATAGCTATGAAATAAAACACAAAAAGAGTTTGTCCTGCGAGTCAACACAAATTCTCACATGTGTTAAATTGATTTACGAAGGAACAAAAAACACTGGAATTCGCTTTACTGGTTCCCAAGTGAATCTGTCTTAATATAAATTGTAACATAAACCAAACTGGAATCCGTTTAGTTCACTACAGATCGCGAATACGTTTCCAGAATTACAATCAGCTACTATATTGTACAAGCTACAAGCATCCAAACTGTGTATTAACAAAGCTAAACCAAGCTAAAGTTACATTTATTACATTTCCAGACTGAAAAATAATGAAACTTTGAATTTGTAAATTTGTAAATTAACATCATTCCGTTTTAAAAGGTAATTAAGCTTTATATATAAAAATCTGCTTGCAGTGAACTCTCAATTAAATTCTAACAACCTTAATTGCTGAATGAAATTTCATGAAGTATTCCTCGCTATATTTCAATATTAAAGAATTGAAGATTTGTGAAATGTCTGGATATCACAGCTCTGTCTTCAAAAAGCGACCCCTTTGAAGTGGGCTTCTTTTCACTGTGTTATACAAATTCATAGAGAAAATAGTCCAAAAACCTCCAGGGTTCACACAACATGGTCCTTTTCATTTCTATTTTTTCTTATTACCAAAAGAAAAGAGAATATAGGCGTATATAGCATGTGCAAGTCACTCCCAATTTGCTGTGTTCGGAGAAGAAAAAGAAAAAAGAACCAGGAAGTGGGGTGAAAAAGGGAAATAACTTTCTTTATTCCTTTAATTAGAGTTGGGTGGCAAAGGAGTTAAGTAAGTAGCGCCATGTCTCACGCAGAAGAGGAAGAAAAATAGGTCTGAAACGTAGAAAGATGCCGAGAAAGTGCAGTTAAAAAGTAACATGAACAATTTCTTTAAATAACTACAAGTAAAGAAGAAAAGAAAAACCTTCTTCATATTTGATGACTTCGTCGCGAAAATTGAAATGAAATGGCACCATTGGAGATGTTTTTGTATTCTGTGGGCACGTTGTCCCTTGGGAGGCAAGAATGAGATTTATTACAGGCTATCTGTTGTAATGGACCTGGCATCAGGATATCTAGCTGCCTCTAAGAAGGCATTATTTGTTGTCTAATGCAACTCCTGTCACGTCCAACTATCCTACGATATCAATAATCTCATTTCATTATATCTATATAAAAATGCTCCTAACAAAAACCAAATAACACCTGAGAAATTCTTAATAAATGGCATCTACAGAGTTATTCTGGAATAAATGAACAATCCCAGGAGGAAAAGTGTGAAATAAAACTAAAATACTGTTGATATGAAGCAAAGCATATCGAGTAATAAATTGTACAAACCCATGAGAAAAATTCCGAAAGGATCCTTTTAAAAATCGCTATATTGTTAACATTGCATCCATATTGGAATTCTGTAGGATTAAACAGTTAATTGAAACCAGGATGAAATAGGGGCCTATGGGCATATCCTATATGAATTCATGGGAATATGCTTAAGGATTGTATAGGATCCTTAATCATATACAGTCCTACAAGCTATATGTTATACATTACCCTATAATACACAATCGCATCTGTTGCAATCCTATTCAATGCCCTTCCCAAACCTATAGGACTTTTTCACATGGGAAGTTTTCACTCTGGTATCTGGAAGAATGTATTTTACATCTAACAAGCGATTATATACATCGCTGAAATTCCCGTAGACAAAAAAAATGCGAATTATTAATTATAAACTGCTAATTTTGCGACATTTTCATCCCGAATTATTTCATTATTGTATTTCATTATTAAGGCAAAAACAGCATTAATGATTGCCTTCACTTAATTTGGAAGGGATGCCAGCAAAATATGGCGGCATTATTTAAAGGAAAAGCAGACGGAAATTATAGCAGAACAGTAATTAATTACTCGTAGGCTACGAGTGCAAACTTTTCGCAATTAATAACTCCTGCAGATAGATTCCCATAAAAAAAGAAACAAGTGAGAAAATGAGATACATACTCTGGCAATTTACCAGCAATAAGAGTTAAGATATATATACTGTATATAGAAGAAGTTTTCAGCATTATGGGATGGATATATTTTTGAAGGAGGATTACGTAAGACGCCAAGTGGTTCAATTTGGTTTTATTCTGTTGAACTAAGCTAAATGTGGTGGAATGCAAATTAAACGCTCCGTTGGCGCACGGTTACGTAATTTGCGGTGCAAATTTGATAGGGGCAGCCATCTTGGACGAGTTCGATGACCGGAAAATGGCATATGCTAGTCTCAAGCAGTGAGCCACCAAAACTTTTATCTCCCATAGACTACATAATACGCTATGGAAAACCTTCGGCAAAATTACTGCAAACGTCTTATTGGCTCTCGGCGAAATATGATCCAGCGATCAAGTGGCTCCACGAATTATGCGGCTTTTATTGAGGTCACGTGACAAAATCCGGAAATAGCCGCGCAGCCGCAAAATCAAAAATCCCTGCTCCCATCATCCAATATTTCGCCAAATTCTATCGGCGTTTTCCCAAACTAGAAGATAAAGCGATCTTCAAGACGCAAGAGCATTCTTATCACTCTCTTTATATTCCTTTTAAAGGTGAGGAAACCAAGTTAGGTGTCGATTCGGGAAAAGTGCAAATGTAAAATGGAAAGTAGGGACCATCTTCTACAACCTTGATGTTGATTTTTCTTTCAATGCCTTCACTGTACACTAATCAGTTTGCACGAGAATTCCTTTAAGAAACTAAGTTACTAACTATGTATAGGCACCGGTGAATGAATAGTACTGTACAACCCTTTGAATAAGTGAGAGCAATGAAAGAAAAACCACCCTGAGATTAATTATTCTTCAGGGTTGCCACTGGTTTTTAATTTTTGAATTCCCTAACTTTCCCTGATTTTCAAAACTTCAAATATAAAAATAATAATTTAATCTCGGCAAAACCTTCGGTGTTAATAAAAGACTATTCTAATCACGATGCAGAATACCGTGATTAATGGATCATAACCCACACCGTTACATTCTTCATTTGAAAATCAATTAACAACATTTTATTTCGCACTGTAAAAAAATAACATGGAAACATGTCTAGCATTGTAGTTACAACTTGAGCAACTGATTTAATTGTAAAGTGATACAAACAGTCTACAATCTAGCTAGCTCTGCAATTACAATTCACCAGTAGATGAGGAAATAGCATGGATTGCCTTCAAATTCCCTGATTTTTCAATAATTTTGTAAATTCCCTGACTTTTTAAACCTATTTCCAAATTCCCTGACTTTTCCCTGTTCTCCCTACGAGTGGCAAACCTGTTCTTTCTT
>WWPM01021598.1:0-14587 GCA_023279145.1 Glomeris maerens
GTTTGTTTTTGTGAAATGAATGTTCATTTGTGTTTACTATCAAATTAGGCAATTTTCAGAGTTTTCTCAAACTTGTGTTCACATATCATCTGTCAAAAGAAAGATAACATTACAATTTGCTGGATGTGCATGTATTGTTCGATCCGGAGTGGGGCAAATTAAGAGCAACGAAACTACTTCATTCCCTTGCAAACAATTTAATTTCCCGAAGCCATAAACAAATTAGGTATGATACCATCGTCGCAAACCGTTCCTCCGAGTGCTTGCATGAGCAAACTTGGCAATGAGGTAAATTGCTGCCAGTGGTTTTCCTCCGGGTTTTATTTCCAAGAGCTGCTGCAACTATAAAGTGCTTCCTGCATAATGCGTTTTTTCATTGAAAAAGTGCTTCACAACAAATGCCCGCCCCTAAATTGGATCAATTTCGCATAATTACCCTGAGCGATTAGCGTATGCAGTTGTTTTCCAAAACCCTCAGCAGTGTATAACTATAAGACTGACATTCTTTCATAGTAATGACACTCGCATGTCTGCGTGTTTCCATTGTTTCATCACATCGGAGGAAGAAAGTTTATGGAGTACGAAATTGTTGCAAATTTCGTAAATGCAATGAAAATTGAATTTAAGCATGAGTAGTCCTATCAAGCGTTTTTTTAAGGTTTGCACTTAAAGTTGCAGCAATTCCAAGGCTGTATTATAAACTGCAACAGTGCCCAGAATTGTAAAATATACTTTTAAAAGTGATTGTTTAATATGTACATTACCGATGAAATGATTTTATCTGTATAGTGCAACATCGAATCTGGCACGCATGCACCATAATTTGCGAGAATGTTTTCTTTCTGACCTGGGGTTTTAGATTGTGGATCGATGCGATTGGAAGCTACATACAGAGACTGAAGAAAAAAAAATCGAGAAAGCTCTCGTGTTTCATTTCCATCTTAATTTCGTCGAGGGCAATAAATTGATTCGAGAAGATGAAGCGTGGTCCAGATTTGATTAGGAAGTTGGGGCTCTTGTTGGTTCTCATCTCCCCCAGAAAAGCAGCAAGGAACCAACCCGATCCAAGTAATTGATTAAGCGGCGTCGTAGCCTACAGCCTCAGGTTTCGCCCACTTTCATTAGTTGTGCACAACCACCTCCAAAGTCTCCAACCTTCTCCCTCTCCAATATCATTTCTGCAGCGCATTTCGTTTCCGATTCCGATTCCTTTAATGCAATCGCTTGGAAATGCCCTTCTCATATCGTATAACTCACCATAACCCACTTGAATGCACCTGTATCGAACCATTTCCATGGCATCTTACTTCAGAGCAAAATGGACTGCTTATATATAAGTTATATAAACTTGTGTCACACATGTACTTCCTATCCAACCATGTGCACAGTAAGGTGTGTGTATGTGTGTGTATATGGGCATACTGTTTGATAATCTTGCAGTTTGGCACAAAATTACTTCAGTGTATGTATTGACACTTTGGGAATTTTCAATAGTGGTCCAGAATAGTTTGCAATAGCTATATAGGTAAATTTTGTAAATAAGGGATGTTATTTTGTCCAAATAAGGAAATATAGGATGGACGTTTTATGAATTTGTTTCAATTCAGACATTTTAGAAATTATAACACAAGTGTCAAATCAAAAAAACTTGGAGTGATACAAACTCTTAATTTGTTCAATTTGTTGTCAATATCAACGGATTTAATTGGACTCTTTTAAGGTATTAGATTGTTATTTGTAATTAATAATTTTTTGTCCTTACAAATTATTGAAAATTTCTCACATGCTTCTGCTATTCCTGGTTTTTAGTGCTCAATGTTGACAACAAGAGTTAGTTAAAATTTCATAACACGACGGCATTTTAATGAAGGAATGCGAGTCGCAGATTGTTATAGGTTTATGTGCTCAAAATATATAAATCCAAATGGACAATTAAAACCAAAGTCCCCAAACGTGTAATCGTTTCCTTCGTTATAATAAAAGCTTGATCGTGCTGTTACAGGTGGGAAACCTATAATTGTTTTATAGTGGTGCGTGCCTGTATCTATAGTCACGTACACACTATATAATTGCCACATAAATGCGGTAGCATGAATTCGCTTTTTCAACTGTCCCCAAGTGTATCACAGAGATATTAAAACAGAGGGCACCTGCTTACATATGTATGTACTGTATACATATCTGTTATTACTGGAACGCTTACAAAAAAATTGTTAGTGGCCTATTCATGTTATGTAATTACAAACCAGATTTCTAATGACCTTCAATTTATACGAAATATAGAAATCTGCGCATTTGATAACAAAAATTAATAACGATACTGAGACAATTAATTACACTTTTCAGAGTTACAACTGATTTATATATTTTCTAATTCTGAATAGCCAAGTTTATACGTTTAATGTAACTATAGTATATTTAATTTGTGCAAGTGTGGGATAATTATTATACTCATTACTTCACTTCTGTTTCCATATAATTCACATTTTGAATGCCACGTGAATGTATATTTAAAACATTATTATAACCAACTTAATTCTGAAATTTCAATTGTAAATAATGACCACATTTGTTAGATGCAGGCAGGTTGTTGTAGTAAAAAAGCATGGAGGTTGTGAAATACTATTTTGCTGATCTCGTATGCCATGTTATTAATCAACTTAAATCTGGGTGAGCAAGCCTGTGTGTGTGTGCATGTGTGTGATAACAAGGGCATAATTTTGGGAACAAAGGAAAGTTTGTCGATAAGCGAGTTCATTAAACTGTAATGATTAATGCAAGAGTTTCCTTTACCTTAACTGATGCGAAACTTTCGGATTGGATTCATTCTGGGTGGCATACTTGAAAACCACGTTTGCTGCCGATTTCATCTTCAGCTTGCAACTTGCGATGTATTCTTTAAAGATATGCTCACTGAGACTCAAAACATTTAGCAATGCAGTGCAGTACATTAGATTTATAAATAAGCAGTTGTCTCAATCTCGGCATCATGCTGTCACTTTGACTGTGATGCTGAATCTGCTTATCGTGCATTGCAAATAATGACACTATTGAAATGATACTGTACCAACCGTGCTAGAAGTTGGTGCATGGGTCGGTGCAGATGGTAGAGCACCTAAGAATATACTGGTGGATTAAGAGGATAGGGACGAGCATGAAGCGCAGAAGGAAGGGATGGCATGGCATATACATATATAAGGGCAGGTGTGGCACAAATGGTAGGAAGAAGAAAACTTTGGGAAGAAGGGTGCTTAGAAAATTGGGGCCATTTCATCACTTTGATCGTCTGTGAGGTCTGGTGGGGCACATATACACACACTTCACCCTAAAGCCTGTAGCTATTTTGGTATAAGGGTAACAAAAAAATTAGGCGGTGGTATTGGTGGTGTTTCGTACAAGAGAGGACCTTGTGGTTACGGTCAGAGATCTTTGGGCACCCTCCAATGGCAATTGGTTCTTTCTGCTCCACCGCCCTTTCCTTTTCCAGCTGACACCGGACCGCACACTTATCAAAGGCCGTAAAGACTTTTCGGATAAACAAGTGGGCCCAAGTTTGGAAACATGAAGGGGGCGAAAGGAGAAACCGTATCTTGTATGTATATACAGAATGGGTGGTATATAGGATGGTGAATGAAGAAGAAATGCGTGTGCAGTATGGGGCATAGGAGACCGATAACACAACATGACCAAACATGTCTTCAAGGTTTGTTCTGAAACGATAAATTTGACCATTAAGCAGTGAAGCCTATTGTATACCTGTCTGTAGTTATTGTGTCCTTGTGTCCAATGTGGTTGGCTTATACTTCGAATCCTCTTCCTATTCGCAGATTTCTCCCAGTGTTGTGGCATAGGTCAGCTTGGGTGAACAGTTAAGCCCCCTATATGCGAGTGAAAATAAGTGTGAAATACAGATGCTTCTAATGTTGAATTATATTCATACATTGGAATTAAAACTTTAAATTCTTAAGCAAAGCGGTTTTCCACTTGGCTCATGAAATACATTACTGTAACTGGAATTATGATTTTTTTTTACTAACAACATGAAATCTGTATAGTAAATGAACGAATTTAAAAAAATGTGCAGATTTGAAAACAATAATTATGAATTGGCTGAAAAACAAAGGCAACATCATTGCGTAGTATTTAAATCTCACAATGTTTAATTTCGTAGATTTTTTGCAGCCGTTCTTAAACATAAATTTCCAATAAATTTTGTGCAAATGTAATTTTGCAGCATTTTGTTTTTTCTAAATAAACTCTGTAATATTTTCAAGTAAATTTCAACAGGTTACCATATCCAAAATATATTGTTCTGCTATTGAGTTATCACGAAATAGTACATGGTAATTGTGAAAAAATAAATTTAAGTAGAGAGCACTTTGATTTATTGGTAGGATACGATTTTGCATTCTTGGTGCTTTACTACACCTTGCCTTAATCCCCATAGAGCACAAATGGCTTTTTTTAAGGACATAGTATTTTTAGTTGAACTCCGAAGTCTTTCTTCCCCTTTTACGACATGGGGAAACGATTTTTTCCTTTGGACTTTTTTCGCAATCATTGTCCACCAAATGACCACAATCAAGGGTCGTTTAGAAAGGACTTAACCCTAAAAAAAGGGATGGTTGCGAAATGCCTTGGAGCAAGAGGCCAGAAACTTTCCCCATGGAAACATTTTGTGGTGCTATACCCTCTCGTTGCCTGTTGTAAATGTGAGTCACTTCCGTTGTTTGCATCCTGGTAAAAAAAAACAAAAGAAATAACTATAAGGCATATTGAAACGAGTTCCTAAATTTACCAAGTAAAAATAGATTTGAAACACTTGCAAGTTAACGTTTTGAAATTATACCGATATTCCCATGCACTTTCTTGCACTTTTAGAAATTAACTAACTAAGAACGCTCAATCAAACTGCAATTTTTTAAAAGTAAGTGGAAAAAGTGAATAATTGTTTTTGTAGGATGGATAATCATCATTAAATGACTTCACTTTTCGAAATTTCAGCATCTCAAAGACATAAATGTAAACTAGCTGAAATATTTGTTGGTTTACATTTTGTGAAAAACAATGGCATGTACTGAAAATGTAACGCAAATTTGTTTAAACTTTTCTTTAATCGTTATCCTCATATTCTGGGTGGTCAGAATGGTAGCTGCAAATTGTATTTAAGTTTAAATTTCCCATTAATTGAAATTTGTATCAAGTTTACGGTTTTGTCGTGTTCTATGTATTTTTAATGTGTCATTCAGGGTGGATATGGTACCTAGTATTCAAAGGAAGCGGAAAACATGTAGGCATGAGATGCTATGTATGAGAAAAAAGAAAATTGATGCACAACTGAAAAAGCTGAATAACAATTGGGAAGAATTGAGGCACAAAATGCGAGTTGTTCATGCACAATATAATATAACATGACGCTCGCTTTACGTTGTCTTTTGGGCATCTACAAACGCATAATTTTCCTTCCCCTCGAATCCCTCCGAGGACTAACAGTTGGAGTAACCAATGGACGTGCTGCAAATATTCCCCTTCTCCCATAGGTCTACCTAATTTCCTTGGTATCGATTCGAAATTTCCATATCCTATCGATGCTCATTATCCAAACTGAATCTAAATTTCAAATGTGCATCTGACTCACTTGCTGCAGGATGAATGAGTGATTGGACCGAGATACCGGAAAGGACCAAAATGCGTTCAAGCTCTTAGGATGCGTTCAATTCGCGCCTGTCCTCTTCAGACCAATGCCATCACGTCATCGGTCTTTGTTTCGTCCCTTCTCATCCTTAAACCATAAAAAAAGGGGTGTACGAATGACAAATGGCACCAGAGGATTTTCGGATCTCGGTATTCCGTAAACCGACGTGATGCAATAAATTGTTCAGCTATGGTGCTTGATAGATACTAGCAGCTAGAGAAATGTAATTTCCTCTCTTCTTTTCCCCCCACAACTCTTAATCCAGATCTCCCCCTATATATTGCTTCAATATTCTGTGCTTGTATTTGAAGTTTATGCACTGTACATCAATAGATTCCTCCTATACGTTACACCCCTGCAGCTTTGACAAGTGTCTGCAGAGCAAATTTGCAACATATATTCGTGTTCATAAACCTACATAGACTTGTGCTCTTGCAGCCAGAACATTGGCTGTATATTGACGCTCAATTTGTCACGCTGCATTAGCACAAATTTCATGGGAAACGATAATGGCAACGCTTATGTTTTATGCCTGCTTTTAAGTATATAAATGGTCTATAACATTTTATAGTTGCAGTATAGCCCCCGCATAAAAGGACATAGTGGTCGAAGCATAGCTGACTGCTGTCGGTGCAACATAAGGCGTGGATTAGAGTTTATTGGCAGAAAACGGATCTGTCTGTAATTTTCATGAGTGCAATTTGGAAGCACTAAAAATTTTTCACCAGATAAATATGACATTTATGGCTTTTAAATGTTTAGGGGTTGTTTGATTCATATAATTTAACAGCAAACAATATTGTGTGTAACCGCCAGAGTTGTCAAGTTAACACGGTCATTTTCAACCTGATTTCATTTAATACCATGTATATTCCGCGAAGAGTTTCATTGTTATTTGGATGAATATCAACAAAATATTTGAGTAATAGTGCGAGCGGTATAAGGATTGTGAGAATTAATAATGCTGTTATTTCGCATTAAGTTATTTATCGGTCAGTTTGATTAAAACTGAGAAACGTGCTTTCATCAATAGTTTGATTTGCCGATTGTTTGGTATAATAAGCACTCTTTGGAATTATTATTTTAATATACAGCATTCAAGTTATTAGATTTTCATATTAATTTAGATTATTCCGTGCCACATGACCTAATGGCTTCTGCTCGATGACCTCGAATTTCGCTCATATTTTTTTCTAGTACTATGCTGCATATGGTATGAATCTCTGGAGCATATGAAGTCCACATCTATCACGGTTGGGTTGTTGGAAAAACTTCCGTGTTGGCATTCCCTGAAGTGAAAAATCTGTTGAGACATTTTGCCAAGATTCACATTGGGTCATTCCTCCTCAAAAACGAAAAATTTCAGGAAATCGCTCCATTTGATTGTCACGGATTTCTACAATAAATAATAGGCTGATATAATAATAACACGTTACGTGGCTAAATGGATGACGTTTCATTTTCAAGTGATGTAGACACTGATCTAAAGTGAAAGTATCGCTCGGTTTTAAGTGGATTCCATGTTTGTATGTTTTAATATCATGTTTAGAGGTAATTGTTACAAAAAGTAAATACCTCTGCGAGATCATACTTTTGGATGAAACATTATTAAATATAGCCATGCTACGTCCTACTTTATCACACTAATAAAGTATGCCAAACGATAGGTTTCTAGCTATATTCGTTTTAAATTACAGGCATAAAATGTTTTTTGTGAAATTTGTTGATCACTTTCTCTAATAATTGCGGAAAATGTATGGGTTTGCCAGATCTGCCAATAACATATTGGTTTTTGTTGGCACGAAAATATTAGTAAATGGAACAAAATGGATAGCCAGGGGTGTATATTGTTGTTGAGGAATAACATGATTTTAAACTTGGCAAAATGTCTATAGAATTTTCTCACCAGGGGTCTTTACGGAAAACTTTCTGGCAGCCCGACAGTGATAGATACAGTATTGGCTTCATATCGTATAATGGAAGAATAAGAATGCATTTGCATAATATGAAATACGATTTTCAAGTGCTGTTTTTTTATCGCTTTCATCTCAATTGATGACAAATTAGGCAGTACATGTAAGTACATAATGATGACTATCACTATTTAAATATTCCGATTCTCCAGAAGGATTGCCAGTAATATATTTGTCACATTTTATTATGCTTTAAAAATGCAGTATTTGAAAATTTTGTTTATTGGATATTACAGTGGAAACTAGTTGCAAGTCCCACCAAGATGCTGGTATTGTATATTAAGCACAACACCATGGGGGATCTAATAAAACGCTAACTTATTTTAAGATCCATACTGGTCTTAAACAAAAGATTCTACATAATCGGTGTATGATTGCAAGTACATAACCACTTTGCTCGCATTACATGTATACAAAATTTAGTATGTATGGATCCATATTGTTACTCGCACATCGAAAATAAATATGAACAAAAATATATTGAGTAGTATTATGTTGTAAAATTGTTATTGGTTTGACTTTGTCACCTTGACACTTATTTGATTTTGGCAGTTTTCCTTTGTAATTCTACTGAATATATGATTTCATGATAGTATTTGCTGATTTTAAACTCATTTTTACATTAATTCGAATACTCTCAAAAGTTGTACAACCAAGAAATTTCCAAACGGGTCGGTCTTATATCCAGGTAGGTCTTATAACCAAGGGTTGCCGCTGGACTATTATATAGTCGTTTTTAATGTAATTCTTGTGTATTTGCATTCAGTTGGGTTCCAGATTTTGCGATTGTAACTTGGTGCACGTTTCCTGAACTTGCAAAAGTTGCGGTTGCTTTGACACCGTCCTTCAGGCAGCAACTTTCAAGTGTTTATGTAAATACCGAATGAAATGTTGGGAATGAATGCATGCTCATGCAATTTTGTGATGACAGCATCTTCTGATATAGTATAGCGATATTTTTTTTCCCCGCTCGTCATTGTTTAATGTCGCCGGATAGTCGGTGCAGTTCGAGTTTTTATGTACAGTGGTTTATTTATTCTTTCCTTCCCCATTGCTTACACGTATAGGTCCTGGATAATTAATTGCAGGTAACAAATAACCAACTGCATGAATATATTTCCGGAAGACAACTTCATGAATTTATTTTGTTTTTTCGTTTGTAATTGGCAAATATGATATTCAACTGGAACTGGAATCTATTGACGGTGTTATTCCAGAATTTTTGATCTGAGAAAGAATTTGCTGGGATTTGTGTGACAAAAAAATTGCTTGGAAAAACGTTGGCGAACCAGTGTCATTAGTATGAGACGGTATAATGCAAATTGTATATGCGTGCAATGATAAATAATGACCGAAAATGACTCATTTAGTTGCCTCGTTGCAAAAGCAATATACGCGTATACAAGCTGACGTCGAGGTATTTATTTTTCTTAATTGCTGAATTCACTTGGTTGTTAATTCAAGCGAAATTGTATAAGGAAATAAATAAGCGCTTAGAAAATTCAGCAGGATAATTAATAAACATTTACAAATATTTTTCTTCGCCACGCATATAAAATTCTTCTTAGTATATACCTATTACTGTTATTCGAAACATTCGTCTGCTTTTAATTGAAATTTAACACTGTCACTGTTTAACGTTATAATTTAACCTCGATAATTAATTAATAATGTGGCAATAATTATATATATGCTTTAGTTAAAATTATCCGGAATTAATATAATTCGATATCCTTGTTATGCAGTTCATCTCATTTTCTTGAACCGTTATTTTTGATGTTAGTTAACAGTATTTTAAATTTCCTATTGCTTTATAAATTGGACACATGAGATGTAAATTATATAGATTGCTGCGTATGTTTAACTTCACTTTCTTGAAATTATTGGTAACCAACCATTCACGTATCTCGTATTGTCAATGGCTGTTTATAAACCATGTCATTTGATAAATCTATGCTTGCAATTGAAAGCAAATGCACAGTTGAGTGGCGCAGATTATTGAATTGAATGGCCTGTGCATTATTTTGAGTTGACACGCACAAGCTATTCATAATGTCATATGCACTTTGCGTATGCATGCACCTAGCAAGATTCGCAGCAAATGTGTAAAGATTGTTGAAAAAAGTTTTCGCTAGCTAGCACGTGAAGCGAATTCAGGTTTGGATTCGTCGCTGCATTGCATACATGCAACATACACTGGCGCAGACACACTGAGAGAGCGGAGAGAGGCAGTGATAGTCGCTTCATACAGCGTTTATTGGGGGAAATGCATCACGTGATCACCACCATCGCGACTGTCCTCGCATTTTCTGAGACGAGAGGGGTGTATATATCTATTGGAGGCGATCGGTGAGCAACAAACTATAGTGCAATTGCAAATTGATCATTGAGAGTATAAAATACTGGGACGAGCTGAGCAGTGAATGCGACTTAAAGCGCACACCAGCATCAATCCTCCTCCTTGCTTGATGCAGCTTCCTTCCGGAGATTTGCGTGCACTCCAATAAGCTTCCATGATGCGTTAACTGCACCTATATCTCCATCAGTACAGATATTAGGCACCCATAATGCTCGTGTTTCGATGAAGACAGTCTCATCATCACGCCAACATCCCATTCCTTTCGCTTCATCTTTCTACTCTCTCTCTCTCTCTATTCTCTACTCCTCCTTGCTTCCTAGATTAGAGAGAGAGAGACTGCTGCAAATTGACCTGGGTAAGTGTCTGGGATTGAATTACGAGTCGATTGGGATTACCACGTGGGATTAACTATGGATATAATATACGAGCACAGGCCCCAACCTTTGCGAAATGCGGTCCAGATGTAAATAAATCTCGGCTTTTACCCTGTGGCTGAATTTACCATAATTATCTTTAGTATAACTTACCTACACCTATATGTGTGCGTGTGTCTGTGTGAGAACGAGTAGTAGAATCTTGAGCTGAATTTATAAATGCTAAGGGCAAACTGTGATTTTTTTCTCTCTCTAATGTGTATTATTTATAATTAAAAGTTGCGGTGTTGGCATCAAGTTTAAATGAGAATATACGACTCGCTAGAGTGTGCTATCTTTTTGAACATTAAATCGTATCAGCATTGCTGATAAAGAGGTTTGCTTGCAGGAAGAGCTCACTGAATTTATTGATACCCTCATTACGCGCCCCCATGAACATGACTATCATATAAAGGACTATCTATAAAATATTGCCCAAGTTGCACTTTATCTCGTTTTATATGCATGTAGAAAATGCACGTGTATGCACATTTAACTTGTTACTTCAAGTCAGGTCGTGTTATTACTTTTTTCTTAAGACTTGTTCATGTATAATATGTGCTAGTATGATACTGATGATTTAATGCATTGGAGGGTACATAATGTAGGCCTACAATGTGTGTAATGTATAAGGCCAGGTGTGATAGACAATACTTGGGGATAGTTTCCTGCAAGGCTTTATATCCTAGAATCAGAAATTGAAATGTTTCTTAAAGCAAAGTATTTAAGCTTACATCCAATATTAGTATTATACAGGGTGGTGCGAAATGATTGACCCCCTGTCCGTTTATACACTTCTCACAAAGATACAGAAAAGCTGCATATACCATCTTGTAGATAGTTCAATTCTGCATAGGAGGGAGGGGGGGGTCAAATTTGACAATGCAGCGCTTCAGCTACAGGACACGAGAACCGTTGACTGAAAGTAAGTTACCTAAAAAGTAGTATAAGTAAAAACCCCCCAAAAAATCGCATTTTGCTTCTTCGTCAATAAAGTGTGAATGTAAAGGAATTTTGCAATGAATTTTTACAGTCCTACACAGAATCGAATTCTCTACAAGGTGGTACATTCCGCTTTTCTGTATCTTTTGAGGAATGTATTAACGGAGGGGGTCAATCATTTCGCACAACCCTGTATTTCCACGTACTGATTCCTGCAATGTGTATGTTCCTAGGTACTTGCACATTTTGAAATTGAAATCTGTGCGCATGTTTGCAAGTATCGGTTTCAAAATGCAGTTATTTACAAAATGTAGTTTATTAAATTTTATACACGATAATCAGTTCATATTTCAATGCATGGCGTATGTAAAGTATGCACACTGGTGGTCATATAAATAAACATTAATATGTTTGAATTGTAACTATTGAAACTATTCATTGCAGTTCAAATTTTACATGGAAATTTAAAAAAAACCAGCGGCGAAATGAAGTATACATTGAGTTATCGACTGTTACTGAAGAAGATATAATGGCACCCTGGACGCAGTTAAACGAGACAGTGCCTATACTGTATAATGGGCTTTGGAAATATTTCTAGTAGCAAACATTAATTAGACAGAAAAATAATTTTGTAGGACATTTAAAATATCGGAATATGAACGTAATGTGCGATTTTTATTTTAAAACTATTTCAAACAAGTATGCAATTTAGCAAATAGCTTGGTTATATCATCAATTCTACATTCTTCCAAAATCCTTCAAATTCGTGAAAGCGTGTTACTCATTTTCCCATCCATGTTGCTAATTGCTTAAATTCTCAATACCCCAGTCAAGTTGGCTGTTTATGTGAGATGTTGAAACTTTTAGATGCATGGGGAATCTGGAATAATGTAACCTTTTCTAATTCAGAAATATGAGGAAATGAGTCGAACAAGATGGGAAAATTTTTGAAATTACAATTGGTGACTCCCCTGAGAGAAAGTAGGCCCTGCATGCTTTATTTGATTAATTAAATAGCTCGGTTATATAGCTGTACAAACATGAATGCGGTACTGTACAAAGTAATTGTGTCAATTGTAAAGAAATAAACTAATGATGCGTCACTTGGGCTGTATTGCATGCATCGTTAAATTCACGCTGCTCTTTGGCATGTAATCTATTAGACATTGTACGAGTTTTGGATGACCTGTGTGTTCGTCACTGCGTGTGGGGATTGAGGGGGTTAGCAAATTGCTCGTAAGGAAATGTTAACCTAATAAAAGTGGCCGTAAACAAGACGCAAACGACCATGAAGGAGGAGCTCCAAAAAGATATAGGCAAAATATCGGAACCACATGCGAGCTCAATGTCCGAATGTTATTGTGGGGTGGACCACAATCTGTATACTAAAAAAAAGATTTCGCCATCATGTAATAATGTATGTACGTATTACGTTTCAAACGTGTTTCTCCGCTCCATGTTTCAACAATGAATTGCTTGTTCAAATATCTGCAGCTAGTAAGCAATTATTTATTAGGAATTTTTCGAGTTTGAATTTCAAATTCTGTTAACTTGATGAATTTGGCATTTTAGTATCTGTGGATATAAATGAATGCAGCATTAAACTTAGAAAAATGTAACTTATTCAAAATACTGTACATCTGTAAATATTATTACCGTTAAATGCAACTGCTGTGCACCATTATGTCTTTATAATACAATTTCTAAAGTTAATTAATCATAAAATCACTGTGCATAACATTTCACGTTCATAGTTTTTCTTGCATTCGATTATTTTTTATTAACTTGCCTTCATATTCATGCGCAATATTTATAATATCCATTTTGGAATATATTTCACAATTTTAATTTTTCTAAGAATTTTGTACAAATATTTGGCTTGTAATTTAAATCGTCTTTGAAAACATTTATTTAGGTAGAATTTTCCTTAATTATTTGTGTGATTATTGAAATTTCATGTTGCTATCTTTATATACAGGGTAATTCAGGATTAATAGTAAACATTTCGAGGGGTGATACTGCATCACATTTACCATAATTAGCACCATATAACATATAGGGTAATTCGGAATTGCTGCTGACTTTCCATTGGTTTTATTTTGGTTTATGTGCAACTTATTGTTTCCAAGATAGAGGCCTTTTCAAAGGCAAAGGTACCCAAATATCGGTATTTACTGACATCGACATTATTTTGGTAACAATGCGAATTGCCTTGTATAGTGTTTTTGGTGGCAAATGTAATGTAGTACCATCCCTTGAAATGTTTACTATTCCTCCTGAATCACTCTATATAGCATTTTAAAAATAAAATACAAAAATGAAAGCAATATTGAATTTGATATTTCCCATATAGTAAAAATGGTACAATTTATTGAGCTGGTCGTATTGTTTTTATTTCAGTTGCGAAGTTCACAATTGAACTGAATGTTTCCTATATATTTAGCCTTATATACAGTGTTATAAATTTCTTCTGCGCATGCGCATTAATATCGAATATGTTTTTGGGGCGAGTGTTTCCGTTTTACTCGAATGGAAAAAGTCGGGTCTTTTATTTCCATGAAGAAAATATCTGTATGGAAGTAAGCTCGGTGCTGCCAAATTGATATAAGATTTTCCATCCCCCTTCAGCCCATTTCTCTTTTTCCTCTTTCTCATACGACTCTGGGGATCAATTATTATTCTGCAGCGCATCCCTTCCTTTTTCTCCCTCTTTTTCCTTTTTCCTTCAGTGAATTTTTCTCCTTCCATCTTCTTCCTAGCTTCAACCAATGATGCCAGACCTTCTTTAAGCAATTCAAATGGTCCCCTCAATGATGGGGCAAAATTTCAAACATTTTTCAAATTTGGTGCTTAAATTACACTTACATGGTGAGATGTGTTACATTTCCAGCCTATTTATTTCTTTCTGGTACTTGCAACGATTTTTATGTACAAATGACACATTCGAAATATTTATAGGTTGAACACAAGTCTACATTCAATTTCTCGTACTATACAAGACACCATAAAATGATCCCATGCATCCAGAAACACATTCTTCATTATTGTTGAATGGTACTTGTCCTGATAGCTGCACAATATATCCTCGTAATCTCTATAGTATTAATCGTGAGCCATTAATCAGCGAAAGCACAAGATTGAGCTATGTAAGCTGTCTGACGTCTTCATTAATTTGTATGGGAAAGACAAGTCGCAGATGCCATAA
>WWPM01021600.1:0-28342 GCA_023279145.1 Glomeris maerens
ATATCAATGTTGAGAAAGCAGTATCCTAGCTTACAAAAAAAAAACAATGTATTTTCTCTTGGAAAACACAATGAAATAACACAACTTCCTCGTGTTAATGCATAGCTTAACTAAAATATTTAATTGGTGATTTACAAAAGTACATATTACTTTAAAATAACGGTATGGCTTTTTCTCAGGGTATATAAAAGTGCTTTACTATTTAATTTTCTTGTTTTCCAAAAACCTATTCAAAAAAATTCACTGTTATGCTCCATTCTAAAAAATTTCAGTATTAAACAATCTTTTTTGGCAACATCATTAAAACAGTTGCACATGTTAAATAATATTTTGATGTTTCACTCCTAATAATTTTTCTATATTTATTATGATTGTGCTTGGAATATAGAGGTATATATAGTGGCTCACATGAGTGTAAATCTCACTGGGTTTCACACATGGGAAGACATTTAACTGGACTCTATTTCCTCCAATAAAACCTGACACTTTTACAATTTTTATTATACGATTAAATTGCGTACTTGGTCTTTTAGAAACTGACAATTCGCAAACATGACAAGAATTACCTATTTTTCTTGAGACGAGCTTCGGGAGATGGCATATTTTCCAAGCAATTAGGACAATAATGAGTATCAACCTAAGATGCACCCAGAGCAATTTGACGTTGGTTACATCATTTGTAATACGCATATTCACACTGATATTAACACGAATTATTTTTACCTCGCTCGAAACACAGTTTCCGCATCGCAATTTCTCACAGTGACGACACAAATAAAGCAAACTAATCGGCTTTTTGTGGCCGCAAGAGCACTTGTACGTAACACATTCGGCCATATTTGGTAAAATCAGAAGTAAATTCATAAAATGAAAGCCAGCGCCACGTTGCGAGAAAATGACGCATTAGTAAATATGGGACTCGACAAAAGGGGACGTGCAAGCACAAAAATTAAACTCCCCCTATTCTTATGTACGCTAAGAAATTAATCAGATCTTGATTAAAGCAAAATCAGATTGTGCAGAAAACATTCTACACAACTGCTTATAGTTTTCTACTAAATACTTCCTACAAAAAATACCATGTAATATATGGGCAAACATGCTCAGTTGTATATTGTCAAAAACCTGTAATTAATTTCGTGCTAGCTAAAAAGTAAAAAAGTATTTGTTTATATTCAAAGCCTTTCCTGGGTTACCTGACTGGAAGAATTGCTTCGATGACGCATATTTATAAACCGACTGTTGAGATTAAAATAGTGCAAGGACATGCAAACACACATTTGGATAAAATAGATAAACGGATAAACCAAGTCGGTGCCTATATTATATAATTAAATGATCATGCATGTATTTTATTAGTCGAAAACGTTTCTAGAAACAATAAATTGAAACCGATAGCAAATTGGCAGATTTCTGGGGGGGAAAAATGCAACGTAATTTTCAAAGCAAAAGTGTGGCCAGTAATAACAATACATGAACCGAGCCTAAAATATCCACCAAAAGTCATTCCACGTCCAAGACACGAGTCCATTTTGCTGAACTTCACCCAAACTGTCATTCTTTCCCCAGCATTGAAATACACAAAAAATAAACCCAAGAATTCCTCAATTAAAGCAGAAAAAATATATCGCTTATTGGGCCGCTTTCAAGCGCATTTCCCTGCAAATCTCCGGTGCAAAGCTGGAAAGAACACAAAGGGCCCCAATAACAAAGCACTATATGAATACACTACAATAGTCAATTACAAATATACTGATAAATAAAGAAAAGCGCAAAATTGCTGCAGATTGTTTTGTTGTACGTATAAGAAAATGAAATGTCCAATAAATTTCAGAAAGACTTTCCATTATTAAAAAAAGGCATGAAAAAGCAAATAAAGTAAGCAGCATCGCTTGTATTCATTTTACACATAAAATTTGCGTTTCCAAAATCGTCATTTCACAACTAAAATCTTGTTAAAAGTTTGAAGGCACTTAAATCCAGATTTCTAAACCAGGTTTTTGTAATTACGGCAGTAGTTGTGATCAAAATCTAATCCACATGATGATTATTATACAGTCGCCCCTCAGCATTTCGCGCTTCGACTTCCGCGGTCTTACTCTATCGCGGCTTTTTAAATTTATTATGTGTAAGAACTGCGTTTGTGTAATTAAATGTACAATTAGTTTCTCTTCATTTGCTAATATATTTGGTAATACGAATGTAATGGGGGCTAAAGGGGTGTTATTTTATTCCTAGAGGGCTCTTAACAATGTTAAAAGCCGCATTTACAAAATATTCGATTTATAAATAAAGAATCCTACTCCGCGGAAAAGTCTCGAACTGATTAACCGCGATAAACGAGGGACGACTACATTGATTTGACAGATGAGATTAAGAGACTTTAGTCATGTGACTTGGCCGTGCTCCCAAAATTCCTAAAATCACGATTACCACGTGCTAAGATTGAATGCATCCATTACAATGTTCTTGAAAATTGCATTGCATTTGTAGACCTGCTTCCTCAGTGAAAACTAATACGGGAAGAAAATCTAAATTCTCACCGTACTTGAGCAAAAGGACAACTAAAAATACGCCCGCAGACGGAAATAAAAACAAAAAACAGAAAATGTGAGATTGCGAAGCAGCAGAGAGCCATCCTGAAATTTGCAGGACACTCATTGAAAGCGCATTTAAAACGTAGCATATAAACTTGTGTCAACGAGCGGATTAAAAAGAAGAGAAAACCGACATTGATGAGCATGACGCGTCAAAGTCTTTGGGATGCTCTGTTTGCAACGAACGATTTTTGAGATCACTGACTTTGCTTTTGAGACGAGCTTATTTTTAGAGTTTGCAGATGGGAAAAAGAGAATCGTCTTGAAGGAAATGGGCGAAAAAAAAACGTGAAGAGAGCAAACCGAAGAAGACGAAAGGAAGCTGCAGAAGCTGCATCCTCACTAAAGGAGTGAGGATACTCCTCTAACCTCTCCCAAATTCTGTGTCATGTCAACGTCTCTTAACTTAATTAACATATCACCTGAAATCATTTACAACTCTCCCTCAAGATTCTGGATAAGATCTTACCCAAAATGAAGTGAATCAAGTTAGAGTGAATCAAATTGCAACATTCAATTACAAGGTAAGAAGAATGGAAAGATCTCTTGGTGTAATGAAAATTACGGCAGTTCGGAATTTGTGTAGCCAAATTATGTTAAAGAAGAGTATTATTTTTCTAAACACTTCATAACACCCTCTTCTAGCTTGCAAACCGGAAACAATGAAGAGGCGATTCAGCATGTGTTATTCTTGGCATACATCTTTCACATGCAGCAACACAAGTTTTACATATTTTAGAGGACGATGAACAGTCATTAGCCACAAATATATATTTTTTTGAAAATTACGCGCGTAATTTACGAAACTGTCAAAATCATTTTGCATATATATCAACTATACTAATACCTACTGATTATACAGCAATTTCAATACAATTAAAAATACAAAATATCTACTGCTATCTTCGTGCAATTACAGAAATAATTTCGCAATAATTGTTGGGCATATATTTTAGAAACAATTTGCAAAGATATTTTTAACATTTTTATAGATATAATAATAATGTTCATCATTTCCAAAAAACAGACGAAATGTATCTTTTAATATGCTATCTGTAACAGAATAACTAAGTTCAAGTTTTTCATACAAATCAAGAATTGTTTTATATAATTCCTACTGTAGTGGAAAATGTGATTAAATTGGAAAATGTGGCCAAACTTTTATGCAATATTTGACTAATAATTATTATAAACTTTCCAAAACACATACATTTTAACCTACTAATCAATTGAAGCTTTAGGACTTTCAAATTGAGATTAAGTCCATTTATACTGGTTTCCCAATTAAAAATTCAAAAGTACAATAATAAATTAAGGGTGCAATGTGAAAAAAGACAAATATCGTGTATTATAAACCCAGTATATTGACATTACACAATTAAGTTTTATACGTCATACCATGCTAGAAATTCGCTCACAAAAATAAAGTTGGGCCATGGACTAGAAGAACGCTAATAAAATAAAAGGAATATTCTTGCGGTTTCAAGAAAGAAATGGTTTTATGTCCGATTAAACTAGAAATTTGCAAATAAAATTGTTATTTATAGAGGGTTTATTTGAAGAAAATGAAAATAGATGAAAGCATGAACTGTTTTCCTAACAAATTTTTTACCCCGTAAATCGCCATCTTTACTTGTTAAAATGTAAACGTTCTCTCAACATCTGGCTAATTTTTGGCCAAGTTTACAGTGACATTTTTAAAAACTAAATTCTCACCTGAGTACATAAACCAAGACCCAAATAAAACGAAAACAAAATTCTGGGTGAGTTTCACGTGTGGAAAACACCAAAACCGGCGTTAAAAAGCAAACAAAAAAACCCCGATCTTCACAATTGTTGATCAAATGCCCGTTTTGCTTCAAAAGCCTATACCATATTACGAAATCGAGTTCGCTCCAAAACCTTCAGCGAATTATGCATACCAGTCTTGAACAACTTTCGGTATTGAAGTAATAGGAAATTTACGAGGATTTTAATGGTTGATACCAGAGTTTATATATACACATTGACGGCCTAAAAATGTTCGCAGCATCAAGACGTAAACACATATGTATATGTACGTGTGGAAAATATTTCGGTAGCGCAAAAAGAGTTAAGTATGTACTATGTAAAGCAAGAATTGAACCAAGATGAAGTTTGGACGGGAACCAATGCGAGAAAAAAATAACAAATGTATTTTTCTTGAAGCTAAAAACGACAGCAGACGTTTCAATCTGCTTAAAATAATGACTGTTCAATAACAAAAAAAGATAAACAATGTAGCCTATTTTAGGGACAAGGTGTGCTCCATACGGAAAATGTGTGGGTAAGTCTCAAGAATAAAAATTACTGCAGGAAGGTTTCCTCGATCTATAACATTTGCAATAAGTCAAAAAGAAGTGCGGAAGATGACTGCCAAACGCCATTTATAAATGGCATAGGCCTACTGCTGTTCTTCATTATAGAGTGAACTCATATTAACACAATTTTTGCGATTGTAATTAATCCTATAAAATTTGTTCTCATGAAGACATTCAAAACGTATTGTGAAAAATTACACGAATTTCTGATGTATCCAAATGCAAATTTCCATTCAAATATAGCAAAGTATGAAAAGGATTAAATGGCAATGAAATCTAATGTCTAAGTGGGTTATTGAAAAAAAAGCGATTACAATTAAGAAGTATACCTACTTTCAAAAAAAATGAAATCTATAATGCACAATAAAAATATAACATATATTGTTAATTTCATTCTAGTCCAACTGCATTTATAATGTGACATTATCACAAAGAGCTACAAGAGACAATGAATTGCAAGCAAATAATATCGGCTTCGTGTCAAAATGGACAATTAAAAGCTTTTGCAGTAGGCTTATATTGAATAGTTTGTGAAATTATAGCTCATCATTAATAAAAATTAAGTCACAGATTAGCAGTCATGTTGCGCTTGGGCACAAAATGCTTTCGAGTTAATTCTAATTTTTCAGTTTGCATCAGTCCGAGTGTTTCAGACGGGTTTTGTCGAATTGGCAACTAAACCAAACACTAAAAATAGAGCAGCAACAGCGTCACCAAAAATCTCCCAACTGACTTTTTTTCCATGCCATTGCTTTTTTGTTTCTGCATAGCCAGTTCCCCTCAACACAGCAGATTCAAACATTGAGAAGAAATCTGTACAAGAAACGGTCTGGGAATTCGTCTCGCTCATGAACTGAGAACCTAGTTGTCGAATTCATTGAAAATGTTGTTTTCCCAAGTACGAAAAAGGAACTGCTAGACAAAATTCGAGTTATAGGGCAGGGTCAGGTTTACAGGGAAAATGCTAAATAGGCCTAGCATATACAACAACAGCACGTGCTCTGAACTTGTCCCACTCATTTTTCACAGGAACGATTACTCATTTCGAGCAAAAGCAGAGCAAAAACCTTTTTAGTTTACAATAACATCATTAACCGCGGCAAAAGACTTTCTTCTCTTTAGGGTCTACATAAATTATGTCATACTGAAGGAATTCTCCCTGTGGCCCACTCAATCCTACCGCATGACGTCACGTGCTTCATAGCACTTATTTTTAAATTTATTTACATTACAGTAGAAATACAACGCATGCAATGGTAGTGTAGCAACAAACAAGCTCATGGCGCAAATATATTGTCAATGTCACTTCAAATAAAACTCTCTCCCAGAATTCCTAAACACTGCTGTGATGTTTTTCATTGTAATCAGTCGCCTAGCTATCAATTGCATGGATACTTTCGCAGTGAATTATTTATTGACCTTAGGTACCAGTGATAACAACATAATTTCAGATTTAACCATCAGAATTAAAGTATTCCAAGAATTTCAATTTATTGTATTTAGATTGCACCATATGCATGACAGATTAGAGTGGAGCTTCAGTAAATATAAAATTTTGAATTTTTATACCCCCAAAATTCTGTAGATGACAGAAGGAGTACGAGGGAGAATGTTGGACACTCAAGAAAACCGCGAAGACGAGGACAATGATGACGTCTTCGTAGAGTGTGAACCTGTAGCAGTCCACGAGGTACCTGATAGATCTGGGTATAGAAGCAGTGGTTCCATGGATTCAACTTCATCAGAAACATCACCTTTTGGAAGGACCAACATGGATTTTTGTATCACATCATCGTCTACAACAAACCGTTCCAGAATCCATCACCAAAGACATTTTCAGCAGGAAAGACAGCAGTTAGAGGACCTAACAGGAAACAACCGTGACAGCAAGTTCCTAACAGAAGCCATACATTCTGAAAAGGAATTCTTCGACTACCTTATGTCTTTGCCAACTGTGGAAACCACATCTTCCAGTCCCACCAGATGTCGAAAGCCAAACACAACAAACAATGCACCTGACAACACTGATAACAATGATGCCCCAACAGGTACTTCAGGAAATCCAAAAGTCGGTCTGGATCATTTGGACCACCTGTGTAAACTGATGGAACAACTGGGGGATCTTCGCAAGAAGAATGTTAAGCTTCAAAAGAGAGTTCAGTACCTGGAAGAACTAAGGACACTAAACGAGCTAAGGAAGGAGTTAAGGGATGCTGTTCAGTCTACACTCTTATCCCATACACAAACAGGTGTTAACGCAGCAGTATCAACAACAGCATCTGTTAACAAGTCAACTGCATCCAGGTCATTTTCAGATACTAAACACCGCCAACATCATTCTGTGAGGATAGCATTGCAAGAGCAGCTTCAGGATGAGCAACAAGAGGAAGAAGTGAGTTCCAGGGAAAGACAATCAAGGAGTCGTCATCAGATTGAGGATACTGCATGGTATGGATCGGATGAAACCCTCCTGGACAAGGACACTGGGCCGGTATCGGCCACCAAGGGCTCTGCAAAGGCATATGCTAGACTGAGGAGGTCTTTGATGCGAAGAAGGACCAGGAGCAAGTCGGTGGGTAATGTGGAAATCGAAGGAAGATCATCAGCTGGAATGAAGTCAAAAATCTCCCGTTGGACTAAAGTGAGTTCCCAATCTTCAATACCGAATTTAAATAACAATGGTTGTAAACACTAAATCTTTATGCATCAATACAACTATGGTTAGGTCAATGCAAAAAATCCAACACCTGAGGGGTTCACTAGTCAAAGCTACTGTACCTCATGAGTTGTGCAATGAACTTTGCACCACCCGACTGGTAGCTGGTTTTTATTGCGTTGCTCTCAATTTCAAAACAGAATGATTGATATCGCAAGTGATTCCAACCAAATCCGAGTTCTTAATATAAAATAATGCTCAAGCTTATTCTGAGTTTCTGCCTCTAAGATATACTCTAATATTATGCCTATCTTTGGATAAACTGCCCTTGTGCATAAGCCGCACTTGCACTTAAAAGCGAAAAAGTTATCCTGCGTACAAGCCGCAATCTTGCGTGAAAGCTGCACCAATGTCGGTTCTTATTATAGTTGTTGTCTTCGTGTCTTCGTTGAATATGTTCAAATGAGTGTTGTTTCGGCTAATTCTGTTTGGAATTCGAGGTATTTATGTACTCTTTGGTCATTCTTTGTATTGGAATGGAAGAAATTGAGAAAAGTCCAATTCTAAAAATAGTCTTCAAACTGGTCACATTAAGATACTATAATGACGTCATAGTTAACATTGAGCAATTGCAGATGCTGCAGTGAATATACTAATCAAAAATAGTGCATGTGAAGGTTACGATATACAGATTTATAACTCTGAATGGAAAAACAAATCCAGATTTAATTTTATTTATAAAAGAGTGCTTAGGAAAAAATATATTTTCCACACGATTGCAGTAAATAGATTGCTTTTAATTTTACTAACAAGAAATGATAGGTTTTTATTTTTAAATGGCACAAGAACAACCACAACTACGTGCAACATAAAAATCTATTTTAGTTGTTACTATGTTCATTATTCAAATACAGTATTAAAACGTTTCAGTATTTTGGTTTATATTCCAGAACATGTGGTATGTGTTTTCGCCTCAAGCTCGCGTATAACACGCGGTTTATCATCAGAGAGATATTAATGTACATCTATTTTATGCCGAATTTGACCTAATTATTGTTTCAGGTACGCGAAGCTCTGAAATGGGAAAGGGCCCAGGTAGGACACCACCAAACAGGGGCTGCTTTCTATATTGAGGTGTCACCCCTGCAAAGCCCTACCAGTCATTCATCAAGCCCTAACGTCATCAGCTTGCCAGGATTGGGTGCAGGAGGGTCAGCATCCTCACCTGCTTCTTCAACAGCTGGAGGTGTGGGGGATAGTGGAGTTTGTCTTTCGGAAGATGGAGTATCCACACTAGCTCAGCAACAACATCCACCACTTCAACCAAGAACGTCAACTTCTCCGGAACGAGAATTGACTCTGATGTCACTCGGTCTTCATCCCATGGATGACGGTGATCTCCTGTTGGCAAAATACTTAGAGGAAAACGCCCTACTGGATTCTTCTTCGGATGAAAGTGCTCATGGAGACGAAAACGACAGGTTCGAAGGTGAAGGAAGAAATCAAATGTGTTCCTTGATAGACAGTGAAGACATGACAGCAGTGATGACGAGAAGACAGTCGAGTCCATTGCGTGCTTACATGTCCACAGAGCCTCTTGTGGATAATGAACCCGGTATACGTATGAGTAACTTCATCCCGAACTTCGAAATTTTAGTTTTCATCAATCAATCAATTAGATAAATTTGGTCAGCTATTAACTGGGACAGGGTATCCAACTACTGATCTGTTAGTCCCTTGTTTTCAAGGAAGTATCCTTGAACAATAACGTCTTGAAATTTGATATTAACATGTTTTGCACTTTCCTTTTTAAATTAAAAGTTTAAAATATTCTTATTAAAGAGATATTAGTAAACTTTTCATTCGCATTTTAATTTTTGGTTGTTAGAAATAGATTTCAGAATATATTTTACACTGTTTAAAAACATTTTGTGGAAGTAAATTAATTTCTAAGGATATTTAATACGTGCAATTTGTCTCAAGTTTATACTTAAAAACGCTTTAAATTCAATTGCAGAAACCAAATACTCTTTCATTTCTATACCAATGACAAATCATAATAGATATCATGAAATTACGGAAAATACATTCAAAATATTAACATTTCCCAATTCAAACTAAGCAAATCGATAAAACTAAAGTCTCTTCAATTTCCCTATTTTCCCTCAGAAATGGGTACCATGTGGGTGCAATTAGTCACATCACACAAATAACTGTCAAAAATAAAGGGTATCTGAGATTTATAGTAATGGATTAACGATGACTAAATGACAAGAGCGGAAAAGATAATAATGAGATATCAAATCATCACTGAGACATATGCTGACCAAGTTAAACAGACGAAAGTAAAGTCAAAATTTGTTTGATATTCTCAGGAGTTAAGAAAATGCTACACTATATCTGAATGTCTGCCACTAAACTAATAACCTGTATTATGACTTAGAAGATTTTGCAGTATGACATGACATGCGAAAAACTTGGCAAAATTTCCTTTCGGTAACACAAACTAGTATTTCAACAAAGAACTACAAGTACGATCCAAAACATGGAGCAATGCCAAACACCTGCTTTGGTATTTCTCAATTCGAGTGTTGAAATTCTTTTACAAAGCTCAACAATCTTATTTACTATGCCCCAAAAAATTTCCACGAACTTTTCCAAATTTCCGAGTTTGGATGTTTACGATCACAGGAACTGTGCTTAACATTTTCCGCACTGACTCACAAATTCGCATCAACATCCCAAACATATATAGTACCTTGTCAACATGAACATGACATAAACTGTTCCATTATTTACACTAAACTTACTAAATTCTTTTCTAATTAGAACAGTTTCAGTTGTGGCTATACTAGTATGTGTTTTAAGCTTTCTAATTAACTAATACTAGTCGTAAAATATGCGGATCTACAGATTCCATGCTTAACCCTTTATAATTAGAGTATAGAAAATTTATCCCGCATGCAATATACCTTTGTATTTCACAGGTTTAACTATTGATATGAAAGAGTTTCTTTTGGAATTATTTTCAGGACATATTTTTCAGTTAAATACTAACAAATTAATTACATTTATTGATATGAATCTGAAACATCAGAAATGGCCATTTGGGCAGGCATTTTGATTTGGCAATTTTTTCAAACATTAGGATGTTCCTGGCATTCAGAATTTCACAGGATGAGCATACATATTTCCTTTTCCGATCCTGGCCTTTAAAAATAGCAACTAAATTTGTAACACATGTAATGTCAGTCGGTATCCGACACCCAGCGATTCCAAAACGCATTTTATCCTTTAGATTAAATTTCACTGACAGCCTAATTCTAATGTATGTATATGCTATTAATCTCGGTTACTCAAAAGTTGAACAGACTATTGTCAATATGTTGAAATATATAACAATTCCAAAATGGCCTGGTGTTGAACACCCAGTCAAATTGAAACTGGAATTAGCTTCACATGATACCAATCCAGTGATTGATGGCGCAGATTTTATCATAGCGCTCGGTCTCTTCTCCTAATTATAGAAAGTTTATACAAATTTGGGTAAATATTTCCATAAAACTTTTTACAAGTTTTTGTAAGTAATGATAAAATATGGCGTTGGTAGGCAACGAGTGATAAAAACCAAATGCACTTACCAGACAGCAAGACATGCTGACATGTGCTGTTCGTGTTACACATTTTATACTTCAAACAGTACAAATCTCTCCAAACAACCTTAAATAGTGTCTAAAATGCTGTCTGCAAAATGCAGACTAACTACAATTGAAATTAGCTACAATTTTGCATGTTTGGTCTACATATCCATACAAAACCAGAGATTTATGTAAAAACCCCC
This sequence comes from Glomeris maerens, assembly GCA_023279145.1. Lineage (NCBI taxonomy): Eukaryota > Metazoa > Arthropoda > Diplopoda > Glomerida > Glomeridae > Glomeris > Glomeris maerens. Next base: position 11,434 of record WWPM01021600.1, read on the forward strand.
ATCATTTTAACTTACAATAAAAATTCAACCTCTCAAGTAATGCAAACATTATTATGAGTTTAAGACATGGTTTCCCATCAGATTTAAGAATTTTGCACTTAATTATATATCTGTTGAAACAGGTCGCAAAGGAAAGTCGCTGGACAGGGACGTGGTACCTCGAATGCTGGCAAAATTTGCTCAGTCAGAAAAGGAAAAGAAGAGCCACAAAGGAGCCTGGGGAAGGGTTAAGAACATTATTCAAACTCGGAAAGACAGTCTGAAGAGAAAACAGCGCAAGACCAACATCCCTAACGAAAATGACAACGTCGATGAGGAAGAAGCATCATCAGAGGGTAATGTAAGACCCATCAGTTCTGCGGATGCTGAGGCGGAAGAGGAAGAAGATGAAGATGATATCCAGGGGATGAGCAAAACTAAACTAACTGTCAAGGTGAAACGTAGTAGGCCAGGTCCCATTGCCATCAATGTTGTGCCTTCAGAAGCTGCTGAGGTGCCTCGAAAATCAACAAGAGGAGGATCTTCTCCCAAGAAGTCACCTGACTGTGAAGGCAACACTGCTTGTTACCCGCCTATGGACGATACAGTGTTATGTTCTGCAAGCACTTATTCCCCACCGACACAGCATAGGAAATCTAAGTGGACTAGAATGAAACACGCACTACTTAGCAAAAGGGAAGTTGAGGAGGAAGGTGTGGAATGCAGAACACAGTCTGTTCCATCTAGTCCCACGGTCGCTGTATCCTTCAGCTATGATGATCTGGCACTAATGGATGACGGTCTGAATGATTTTCATTTCATGTCATAATCTATTACTTTTATATTGAATGATTATTGGTCGCACAGTATTTTAAGGTTACAGTCCAGGGAAAAATATGATTCTACTAGAAAACAGTTTGCTAAGTTTATTTTGTTTAATGATCACGGATAATGTAAGTCGAGCGAATATTAAAATATCAATTAAAAACAATACATTTACATTGGTAATGACAAAAGTAAAGTTAGCTTAAATTCGTGAACTTTAAAACTTGAAATATTGGGTAGCAAAATTGTAAAAATGTGTAACGTTCATCTTTCCTTTTGATAGTTTGTGCAATCAACCAACACAGGCAGCTTGTGTAACCTCATGTATTTCAAGCTGATAACCATTTGTATGTAAAATTCTGCCGCAGATGATGCCCCAACAATAAGAGCTCGGAAAGGCTCCAGATCCAACTCTAACCTCGCTGAAAGGTCTGCCGAATTAGAAAGGAATCTTGCAGAACTACAAAGGAATCTGAGCGAGGATTTTAGCCGCAAACTTGAAGAATGGGAACATAAACGCTGCAGTAGCAAGAGGTCCTCCTCTACAACCTTAGTGTCTTCATCTTCCTCTTCGGGTGTCCATCAACACCGTGCAGGCAGTCCTTCAAAACCAACCGAGAGAATGCCAGCACTTTCGACCAATCTCAAAACACCTTCTTCGCGGAAGGGTAAAAGTGAACAACGAGATACAAAAGACGCAAAGACTGGAAAACAACGAGAAAAGGAACTACAGTGGCTGGAAAAACAACTGCAGAAGGTTGAAAGGGAGAAACAAAGACTGGCGAAAGAACGACAGAAATATTTGGAACGAGAAGCTCGTTTGGAAAAATTACGAGAATCAGTCATCACATCATCTGCAAGTGGAAAAGGTGGACCTAAAGAGGTCCTTGTGAAAACAGCGGCTGGAGAATTCCGATTTGCAGGCATTTCCAGGACATTTACCAGGAAGCTATACGAGTGGGAAGAGATGAAAGGCATCGGACCTGAGGTGTCTACCATAGCACTTCTTCATCCTAACTACAGATCAGTAGGTCCTGGTGGACAGGAACAGACTCAAGATGGCACTAATGCTGTATCATGTCCACTGTCTACATTGCAAGACACTTTGCAGCCACCTGCAACAACCTTTGGAGGTAGATTGGACCGCAACCGGTCAAGATCAGAGAGTAGTTTGGTTGATCTGGCCAACGTACAAACTTCCACAACATCCCTGGTGGGAATCAGAGGACGTGATGATGAAGATGATGATTACGAAGATGACGAATTATTCTCGAGGATGGGCGCTCAATCGAGAGCAACTTCTGAACCAGATATTTCCACAATCGGAGGTACGTACAATGTAATTTATACATTTTTCTCGATCTGTAGAGCAAACAAATTGGAATCGAGATTTCATGGTTGAAAAATTAAACGTTTAGAAATATTAACTAGACAGACAAGACTTTTACACATTCAGATGAGAACTATATTGATTACATCATGTTTTAATTGAGGCATTCATAAATTTCATGGAATGTAAGATTCAAAAGAAGCTGCCCATTCTATTCTATCACCATTTCCAAGTACAGTACCTACACTTATACAATTCATTGTGACTTTTATTTAAACAAAGTGCAATGGGAGCTAATATAATCTCTTCTGCTTCTGTCAATTTTTGACATTTCATCGTTTTGCATTGCATTTACAAAAACCAACTTTCTACTTGTGTACATAGTCTAATTGGAGACAAATTGAATTGTGTTTTGAAACAATGTCGACTTTACAAAACTTAATAAAGTAATCTCTACTACTTGCTTGGAAAAGTATGAAGAGGAATGTTATCTTAACAATAACGTGGATTTCCAAATTCCCTAATAGTTCTGTTGAATTCACTTGCTGTGAATGAGTTAGATTTATTTGGTCAGCAGAATTTGAGCAAATTTGACTAAAACTTTAGAATTTATAGGTATATTATTGTGATCAGAATAACAGAAAAAGTGTGAAACTATTGCAATGTTTTAGCGGAGGCTAAACCTCGATTATCACCTCCATGTGCTATTGAAGTGGAAGAAATGCATATTGAAGAGATGAGCCCATGTGTTGAGATACCAGAAGTAAGTGTGGAGGAACCAGTTTACAGTTACGCACCACCGGAAGTAACCAGAATCTCAGCAATGGAAGTAGAGATAGCTACAGAGAGGACTTTATGCAGTGACACAAGCAATGGTGCCCAAGAGAGCTATTCAAGTCTCATCGATGAGAACATGGAGCTGATGAAAAAGCTACGAGATAAGGAGGAAATATGCCAAAAGCTAGAAGAAGATTTGGAGAATCTCGAAACAAAATGTAAATTGCAACTAAGCCAGCAACAAAGTAATTCTCATCAAGAAGTGTTACGCAGCCAAACTCACAATGAAGATATTGAAATGGTCGACAACAACCACTCAGTGCAAAGGGATGCATTGGAGGTGGTGCATTTAAAAATGCAATACGATTCATTGAAAACTGTTACTAAAATTAGTCATATATTTGTTCAGAAAATACTAAGGCAACAACGGATCCAACAGGAAAATATTGCTCAAAGATTGGTGGAAAAGCTCTCTGAGTTGCAAAGTACTCAGCTTATTAGCCCTTTATTACCTCCTCAAATCCGTGGTAAGTAACATAGCAAACTGTGTTTAATATTACTTCACTAATTATGAATTGCTCTATGCAATAAACTATTCTCATTGGGGTTCAAAATAAATTTGTAAACATTATGTTTTTGCATCAACAGACAAAAACACATTGGAGCCTCCACAGTCATCAACAGCAATTTCACCAGGTGTTCAGAAGATTCAAGAACTATCCGGAGATCTTTGCATTCAGGTATGAGGTTCACTATGAACAATCTTATAACTCATATATGACCACCACTGTATATATATCACGATGTAAATGGAATTTTCAATTACATATTCAGGCAAAAAAACTAGAGCAAGCTTTGGTGGAGCGCAACACCACAATCCGCAACTTGCGATGGGAACTTCTCAAACGTGACATGAATGTAAAGCCAAATTCGCAGCCGCAAAATGCTCCAGCAGAATACACAAAACCTGTACTACAAAGAGGTACTCACAGTCGTATGTGGTCATCCGTGGATGCAGTCCTTATGTCTGACATGGGCAAGGAAGTGAAGCTCTCCGCAGTCAATGTGAATAAACCAAATAACACAGCATATAAAGCCCTCAGAACAGTAGACAGTGTCGAACTGGAATGTCTGCCGCAACAAATCACAGCCAAAGTGCAGGACCTGAAGGATGAACTGGCACGTTTATGGTCATCTCTGGGTAAAGCAAAAATAGGAATAAACACAAGAAATTAAAAACCATAGCTTATTATATTTTTTTTAAATATAACAGGTATGAATATGGGCGAAACGGTACAACAAGCAATAGAGGAATCAGTCACAAAAAAGGTAGAACAAAACATTGTTGTTCTGCCCTAGCCAAAGAAAATAAAATAAAAGAAGTTCATTACAATTGAATATTTAAAGAAGAATTACATTTTCCCATTTATTTAATTATTATTTGAAAGCAGATAAATGTATGTACTTAACATAAGTCGATTTAGCTTTCAAAGTATCAGCATTTTGGAATTTCTTTGGCTATAATATAGTGAAAAGCAGAATACTACACAAATACTCATATTTTCTACGTAAATAGCAGGATGAAGGGCTGAGAGACAAAGAACCACCTACAAATGAACTCATTGTTTCTGGTAAAGAAAATACGAAACCAATTTCAAGGGAGCTGACAGCACGCCGTGTATCAGACACATGTGTCACATCGGATGAAAAACCTACTGAACCGGAAGCAATTTGCCTGGCTAAACCCGTTCGAAAATTCGCCCCTAATAAACCCAAGCCACCAATAGTCGATAAGAAGCCAATAGATAATGCCATTGCAATGGACAACGAGTCTTCTAGTGAATCAGCAAATGAAGAAAGTGCTGGAGTGACAATGAATTTGAGGTCCAATATTTCGAAATCACCTCAAATACCAATTGGTCTAAGATCACCATCCAGAGTTCCTCGATCCTTATCGACACCTTCGAAGCCTGCTAGAGTTAACAAGACAGCACCAGATGCATCTCCCACTGCGCCCTGGAGAAAAATCAGATTGGCAGCATCATGCGATGCGGATCCAGCAATTGCCCCAGCCATTCTAACACCGGCCCAATCACCGCCTCCTCCATGGAGAAATCGGGGCGTAAAGGTGGACAATGTGGTGGACAAAGATATGGGACAACAATCCCCAATCAACAAATCTAAAAGTGCAAGACAATTGAAGCTACCCGCAAAGACAATCGCAAGTTGCGACAATAATTATTCCCCTACCTCTCCTCCAACTCCTCCGGCAAGATCCAAACCAAGCTTCCCAAAACCGATTAGGGTTCCAGGTAAAGATCCAGCACCCAATATCAAACTCATGATAGAAAAGTTCAACCAGAAAGTGGAAGTGGCTTCCCAGGATTCACGCGCTAGCTCGAAATCCCTCTCTGCAGGATCTTCTGAGAGCAAAATTCCCTTTTTCTCTGGGGGATTTGCAACACGTGGACTCAAGGCAGAAGATTCCCCTGAAGGAGTCATACAAAAGTCAGTAAGCTTCTCTTCAGCACTTCCACACCAGCATAATAATACCCCAGTTCCTGCTTCTCCGAATCAGAGACAATCGCGTGACACGGTTCGCAAATCGGAATCAGCAGGAAGTTTCCCAACTAAAACGGCTTCACCTCGCAGTATAAGGGCACCTTCATGCGGGCCTCCACCATCTCCAGGGGCACTGAGTCGCATCCCAAGACCTTCAGGACCTTCATCATCTGAATTGGCGAAAGCTACTGTGGCAGTTCCGGAAGTAGTTATTGCAATCACAACAAAAACAATACCTGGTCCGCCTCCTGTTACACCTAAAGAGGATAGTAGCCATCCAGGAAATGCAAGCAGGGCATGGCAGCTGAAGAAAGCAAGGGAAGAATTTCTTTCAAGGATCCCTTCCCCTTCCACAGACAGAAAGGGGCCTTTACCTCAAACTGACCCAACCAACAACACAACAGACGCAATCAAGCCAGCGTTACCTTTAAGAAAAGAGTCTTTGAAACGTATCCCTAGCGATAAGATAAGAAAATCAAAAGATCCCGATAAGATTGCCAAGGGGATCCTAAAGACTTGGAGATGCAGTTTCCCAAAGGGTAATGAAACTAATGCCGATGGTATCGAGAATGAACACCAACGTTGTAACAAAAGTGACAATGATGATGATGATGATGATGATGAAGAAGAAAAGAAGTTTTCATTGCCATCTGGTTTGCTAAAATCTGCCAGTGCTGGGATGATAGACAAAGAAACATCGGCAGCAATATTCAAAAGAATGTCTTCGCAGATGTCCGAGACATCTACAACATCAACGGCCAGTGGTGAAGATGTCGGTGGTATTACTGTGACAACTGATCGACAATCGCAGCAACACCAGCACAAATCAGGCATATTCGGATTCAGATTCCGAAAATGCAAGCTAAAGAAGAAAGATTCTGATCCATTGCCCTCGGTAAAAGCACTGTGCCGGCAAAGTCTTTTTGTAGATTTGAGTGCCACGTCCGGGCAAGAAAGCCAACACCAACAACCAGAAGCAAGAAGCTGTCCATCTTCACCAGAATTAAAAACTAGGCAACGAGGAAAAGCAAGATGGTTCACAAAATCTAAAGGTCTATTCCGAGGGAAGTGAAATCCAGCATTGTAAGACCAAAATCCCTGTACTAGATGGCTTGCGAAAAATTCACACCAAAATAATTGTCAATCTGTAATCATTGAAAACTATGTGAAATGTGGACTGTAGAGCAGTACGCATTGCAATGCTGCACTAATGACATTGTTGACTTTTAATAACGATTAACACACAGAAGGAAAATCTTCTAGTAGGCCTGTCTTAAGCAAGATACGATACCATGGTTGGAAATAATCACTGGTCAAGAATCTGAATGCTGTGTTTCCAAACAAAATAAACTAGATTTTAGATGACAAGTCAAAAATCGCGGTTCATGGCAAGTTTGGATTTATGTTGAAAGCAAATAAAAAAAAAACCATTACATTATCACAGTATGACTGATGTTATCACATTGTAATGAAATTGACTATAGTCATCCCAACGCAGCTTGAGAAAAATTCCGGCCAATCGAGGAATAGCAGCTTATAGATTACTTCCTTACGGCGCTCTCTCGCCCAGGAACTTTTTGACATCGATGTGACGCTACATCGGCACGCCTGGCCAGGAGAGGATAATGGCGCAACAGAAACCTGCTTTTAGCCACTCCCCTTTATCAAGCTGTGTTGGGATGGCTATAGTAATCAAATATTGTGACCAGTACTAGTCAATACAAATGAAATGCTAAAGAAATGATGGTGTAGGCCTGCATCATTCAAACATGCAATCTCATGAACAATTTTTACGCCATTGCACTTTTAAACCTTGTTCGGAGCACGAAATTTTTTTAAGTCTTGCGCTCACACACCTTATTACTGCCTCACCCATTCTACATTTGTCTATATGAACCATTCTACAAGTGCTGTCACATCCATCAAGGTCTCAGTTTCAACATTTTGAAATAATGCCATTTCTCTTATTCTCCCTATCTTAACGGGAAAACAAATCCTGACTGAACTCTAACTTTAATTTGATTTAGAATTTTTTAACATGAATAAACTATGTTAAATGGCGTCACATAATAACTTTCCTTGATTTTATACAAGATTCTAAGTTTGTCATCAATTCACATTTTGAAGTCTGGCCTTATTCGTAATAATAGAATATGCTACAATTGCAACGACAAGTTCTACATTTTCGACATGCACATAGGTATCTTTCATTAGAATACAAATGGGAAGAATTTAGAGAAAATGACAAAAATTCTATTATCAATATAGAATACCACAAACCTTAATTATTTAGCTTTAATTGTACAATTATCTTCTTGGCAAAACAATGACCGGATGCGACGTATAATGAATGAAGCATACAGCCTATTTATTATTTCATGGTAACAATGCGCTCATATCAAATGAGTCTTCAATAAAACTGATACCGGGAATTTCAATAATAGAACGCCGAGATAGGCTACAGGGTAATACAAAGTAACTCCAAATTGAAAAATTATAACAAAAGCAAAATATAGCTTATCCATTGCAAACGTTTGTTCAACCCTGAGTTATTATTGTTACGCATCTAATGTAAAACTAATTGCATTCAAGAACCGCACCCTGGTGGTTGCCACCAGTGGTATGCCCAGGTATCCTTTTAAGAAAATAATTAGTCCATAAAAAGTTGGTGAAACTGCGCAAGGCTACTGCTATTGCTAGGGTGGTACCTTAAGATTTTTGCTTTCTTAAAGGCCACACTATTTTTTAATATATTATAAATGCTCAAACGCCCGCTGTTTAAAGTAACGGCTCCAGCTTTTCATTTCTTTCTTTACAAATCAACATCATTGATGTTATCGATAGTGACAACCTGACAAAAAGTGACTGTCACAGTCAGGGCCACACGTACACAGCCCCAAGTTGCACCATCATTCAACGCATGCTCAAATCAAAGTGCTTGTTTAATGTTTCATTTTTAAGACTTGGTAAATTGAACGAGCGATTTATTTACGTTGTCATTTACCACATTCCCAAAAACAAGATAATTGAATAACAATTTAAATATTTAAATCTGAACAGGTAAAATTCAGATATAAAGAGCACCATTTTACTTAAATTACTTATAGTGAAAATATATTTTAAATATAGGCCTAAATTATAAATAACCAACTGAGATCCAAAAAATGCCGATATATAAAGTATGTAATTTTAAACAATTTCAACACCAGTATAGTAGGGCTATATCACAGAAAATTTCTGATTTCTAATTTTGTTGTTCATTTTATGGCATTCGCTACAATATGCCTTTTAAGATCGAGTGTACTGTATATAATTTCGACAATGAAATATTGTTCCAATACGCATGTACACATTCATGCATATATCCTGAGTTAGACAAGAAGCTCACAGAATAGATCAAACTAAAAATGAACGAAATATGCAGTTTCAATCACAATTATTCACTACTGAATACCCTATGTGATGTTGTTCACTGAAATCTATAAAATGCGGATAAAAAAATAAGGAATAGGCATGACAGCAGAATGAGATATCACAAATGCAGAGATAACAATAACAGCCGGAAAGATTGCTTGCTGTGTGCCTGCAGGTATATGGTAAGTCTCGGCAATCAAAAAATCTGAACATGGACAGGGGCGGTCTAAGCTTTATAGTTTGGGGCCAAGGTGATCGGTAATTAATCTAGTGCACTGCTTAAATATAGTGCATGCCAACCACATACATGCGCACACACACGTGCTGTTTAATTAATTGGGAAATACGCGGTGAGAAATTTTGCATTGGGAAACATATGTTCAATTACAAGAGCACGCACCCCACCTAAATCAATTTTGCGAAATACAGTATCAGTTTTCAGTATGACAGGAAATGAAATATCATCACTTAGCTCATAACGTTTTTCATAATTACTAGTTTCAAAGGTGATTTGAATCTCTTTAATTAAATTTATTCATTTTAACTAAACTAGATGGCGGCAAAACCCCCCATTTTCGTCATTAAGTGACAACCATTTTAGAGGGTTTTACCCAAAAAATAAACGCACCATCACATTTTAACCAACAGAACAATTACACTTCACATATTATTCACATTTACAGGAAACGGCTCTTCCAATTATAAATAAATTACCAAAAAAATTCAAACCGATATGCAGTTCCTCGTACAGAAATTGCAATAATTTATTACACAAGTCCTTTCTGATATTTGCAAGGATAATAAAAAGGCAGAATAGTTGTCTACTATAGAAACGAAAACACTAGCAAAATTTGAAGAATTCAAATAGCTATATTGTTTTTCATGTGACACGACCTTCAGTATAAGCAAAACTCATAATTACCGATAAGCATGCGCAGTATAATGCTTATACTGAAAACGAGTAAATGAAAACACTTTCACAGAATCATTGAAAAACGTGTATGTACACTAAGGTGGTCACTTATAATAAAGATCACGTAAATATGAAAAATGACGTGAGTAGAATATAAATTTTGGCAAATTGCTCATGTTACCCATGCACCATAAGGTTAATTCTAATCACACATTTGAGTCACAATGATGATAACTTGAAGAAAAGCGCATCCTATATAGAAAACAAAAGACTAGGGAAAGTGACCGACGACCATGACACACTTGTCGATATAGAACTTAAATAAAATCATTTCTGGACTATACATATAATATACAGCTTCAATTTAATGTTAACCGAACTAATTATACTGATTGCTCATTTTATTTTTTAATTTAATGCGAAAATTTCAGCCAAGGCTAGTTAGTTATGTAATTTCAAACAAAATCGAATTGAGAATTTGATTTACTAACTACTCTGAACCTACATTTAGGTAAGTTCAAGTAAAAATTAACATTTTGACCTCGACTATTCATCTTCAAACTGTTTATTGATTTCAGGTAGTTATTCCCATCACACCTATCATTTATTTTCTTTACTCATGAAAAAAGAAAATTGCAGTAAACACGCAGCTATGCAATTACTAGAGAAATAATAAGAAAAGTTGTGCTATTATATATGGAAGAACTTTCTATAACATATTGCATCTCACAGTAGTTTACAATTTATTTTTTATGTGAAAATTAAGGAAGTACCTAAAGGCATTAGTCCTATTATTGCAAGACTTACTCCTTTACGCATTTATATATGTATATTTTACATTAGTTACACAAAAACGCCCAAATACATTCCTTTCAGTTGTCTAAACATATACAATAATTTCTATGAATAGCAAAATATTCGAAAGTAATCAAACCACTTTGAATCATACAGTAGAGTAAATATACTGAAATCAGTAACTTAGCAAATGATCCTAGAATAAAACTTCCCTGCATTCATCTTCTCCAAATGTAAATCAAATCTACCAATTAAATAATATATTCTTTTTCCATCTACACAAAGCTGTTAGCAGAAAAACGGGTAAAAATCAAAATAAAGTAAATGACATTATACCTACAAGGCCAAATCACGAAAATCAAGAGAATAACTTCAAATTAGGCTGAAAGTGTCACAAATGAGAAAGATCAATGAGGCTGCCCTAACAATTACATGGAAAATCATGTATTTTACGAGCTGAATTAATCAGTAATGCCATTTTGGGTATTTAAAAAATGAACTACTGTATATCATTTCCAATTGTGGTAGGTAGGAAATGACGTCACAGCGGGTGCTCTGGTTTCTAAGACCTTCAACGTGGACACATTGAAGGACATGTCCATGCAAAATCCTGCACAACCTATATCACATATCTGTATCACAACATAAAACGAGGCAAATTCAATTGCAGTCCAATCTGATAAGTATCAAGCTCTGATTAACAAAGGGGCAAATAAATAGGGGAATTGTGTCAATTCATCATCATAAATTTACTAAAATTATCCATGATATACCTGCATTGTTGGTCTAAGCTTAATAATCGAGGTTGAATTCTGCCGTCAATTAAGAACATAATGCGTTGCAATAGCATTTGTACGATTTTGATACACAAGTTTCAAAATAGTTATTGGTATATGTATATTGGTATTTCGATTCTGTTACTTTACCAAACTTGAGTCATTTTCAATGAATTTCGTTTCTTGGAAGTTTCAGTTTCCAGGAACAATTGTCTGCCAAAGTCTCAAATAAATCAATTATACATTTATGAGATGCAGAAATACATACGTAGTAAAGCTATACAATAATATGAAGTGAATTGACAATTTTTTCTAAGTGAAAAGCCCATTAAACTACAACGGAGTCAATAAAAAAATCAAAGCTTCCTTACACGTGCAAACACAATCACTATTTTGTGTATCTACTGGATCCAAATGTAATCGCAACGTAGTAACAGATAGGAATGCAAAATTTATTAAAATTCCTGCAGCTCTTGTTTTTCACTTTTCAAATAATGCTACTATTTAAAAAAACTGAAATTTATAACGGTGAACCTCAAGGAACCAAAAAAACGCGTTATGAATGCTAAACTGTATAACAACAGCATAAGGTACCTGCTAATTCCTATATGGTCTATTCATTTCCAAGATAATTTTGGCTTAAATAAATAAACACGGGGTTTGAAATATAATTCTTGAAATAGTAAGTTACCTGCGCATATTTTGTTTGAAATTATATAGCTTATGCATTTCTCCATACTTGACTGGTGTGAATGTATAATACTGCAGCAATTAATGTATGTACATAATTGGATGTGCCATATGATAAAAGAGGTTTATGAATTTGTGAACAAGATGGCGGATTGGCCCCTTATGGAGGCCACTATATAAAATTGTAAGTTCACACACTACTACAGTCAAAACCAACAGAAATTAATAAGTATATACTGTAGCATGACCTTTTTGCTGTGACAGCAAAATAATAATTTTTCCCGAATAAATATCCAAAAGTTATATGCATTTCAATATGAAAAATAGTAGAAAAAGAGAAGGAATTTTTCAGGTGGAAAACATGACTATGCAGTTCGCCTATCAATTTCCATTGACCTCCGCTTGTGTTCGGGGCAATGTCGCTCCGAGTTTTAGCTCCACAGCCGTCCACCAGGTGGCTCAGGTTGGGAAGTTTTGGAAAAATAATGAAGGGTGGATAGCCAGGGCTGTCCTATATAAATGGCACTGCGAAGGCGGGATGCCGGCAAATTGCCCGGCAACTTCTGCACTTCGCAAACTCACTCAGCACCACGTGTAAAAACGATAAGTGTGAAAATTGTCAAAATAACACCCGCATGCTGGACTTTTCCTGTGAAAAATCACTTCAATTGGATGAAACAGGAATTTTTCAATTAGCTAGCCTACAATTGAATTCACCACAATGATATCCAGCTCAGTAAGTGTCAAATATTTCATATACCTCTTAACTCTTTCAAAATTTATGGCAAATGCTCATTGATGACATTTATTTAGCACGCACAAATAGCTTACTCAATAATTGCATAAATTTACTTTGTAAACATTCAGAGTTGCCAATGATATTCTAATTAGTACTGTTAGATTTCCTTTGAAAGTTCATTGGTAGTACTGATGTATTTTAAAACAATTCTAACTTATATTCTAACTTTATATTTTATTCAATGATTCACTGTATTTATGGCACGTAATTCTATTTTATAACTTACAAACCCGTTTACCAAATATGCTTGCTTATCTTAATATGTAAAATATCACGATAAATAATTTACATTTCAAAACCGAATTTAAGAATATTCATGATTGATGAAGAAAAAACTTTCAAGTGCCGAATTTTATTAATTCCGATTTCTACTTTGATACTAAAAGGCTCTCTAACTATGAATTTCATCCTAATTTAGAAACAAGTGAAAGTCACATTACAGTAGTTTTACATGTATATAATAATTACAAATTTCAATTTTTTCATAAATTATATAAATGTAAGTAAATATTTCATTCTTGACTAACTATTAAATGAAGAGGGATGAGAATTGGGCGTGTTTGCATCTTCTTCCGCTTTTTTAGTAGTGACCTATATACATTATAGGTATACATAGATATGTATAATACATATAAACACACGGTCTCGAAATTGGTTTCCTTGTCTGCAGGTATTAAAACATAGTTTTTTCTCTTATTGATTTTTAAATACTTCGTATATACCGTAATTGAAATATAATCAACTGTAATAAGTTCAATTTCGTGAAATTCAATTTCAAGTGTGATTCAGCAAAACTCGGTCGTTGTTTCTTTTTAATTTTCTGCAAGTTGTACGAGGTGAAAATGTGACACACCTGTTAACGGATATCAAAATAAAAAAGGAACACCTCAAGGAACATGAACATGTAAATCTTGTCTAAGGAATACCAAAAACCTGCTTGTCCATTAAGAAGAAAACTTCACAGAAAGTAAACAGACTTTCACTAAAGAAAGCACTACTTCCTACGATTACCTCAAAATTTACAAATACCGCTCAAATACTTTCAAACATTTCCACATGTTCTGCACGCTTAGCAAGCTCATTGAAATAAGTGAGTTGTATTCATACATGTAGTTTAGGTAGGCTTATGCATTACCATGTCAATCAACGCTTACGAGCATTATTACATTCAAAGAAATCTGTTTAGGTATTAATAAAAATATAAGGGTAGCCTACAAATAGCCATCAGAATTATATATGCATGTGGGCCAAGTCCTATATGATGTATTGGGTGATAGCTGGGTGTTTGTTCAAAACAACACTAAGTTTTATATATTAAAATAATGCGGCAGTTTTAAATTTTCTCAGCTTTGTGCAAGTTGGGTGAAAATTCAATGAATACCTGTTGATTGCACATTGTTTGGAAGGCTTGTTCCCTATAAAGTCATCAAATGTACACCCTTTTGAGGAATTTAAAGATCAATTTGGGTTCAAAGAATTGTGATCTCGTTAGATAAAGATTTCAGCATATTGTAGGTATTGATATCAGGCATTATTCTGATCTCTAATGTGACTAATTGCAAATCGACTTAACAGAAGCACTCATTTGTAAATGCTGCGAGCAATAAAAAGTCGTCTTGCCCCACCTTCTTCTACATAATATAGCGGATGTGGGGAATTCTGTTATGATAATTTACTCAATGTTCAGTATACCAGGATAATCTTAATTTAAAATCCATGATTCACTACATTTTAAACTGTGAATTTCAAGCACTGTTATATTCTGATTGCAACTTTTAAAGCTTAAGGGGAATATTTACTTATTATTATCATAGGATTTGATAAGCAATATTGCTGGCGATACACATTGTGATGCTGGAGTGTGTAAAAATGAAATGATAAATATCAACTTAAAAATAAGTTAATATAAGCATGGGAATAACAAAATTTTGGTCTAAACCGCCATTAGTCATGTTCTTCAATTAAAGACAGAATAATTTGTGCAATCTTCAAATACTCACAGCCTATGTTTTACAGGTTGGAAAATAGATTTTGTAATTCATTACGAACTTATTTTGCAAAGTTTTGATGCAATGCAACTATATCTGGTTACCTTATCACAAAATGACACCAATTTACATATCAAATTTCTATAAAATGATTGAAAACAAAAAATGAACTGAAGGACTAATTATAATATTACCCATTAACATTGGAAAATGCGATATCCATCAAAGATTAATTAATTCGTTCAGTTTGTTATTTCACGCAATTTATAATTTCACTACAAAGCTGCAAATAGAAAATAACCATTGGCATATGAAATTAACTTCAATGCAAATAATCCTTGATTGGAATATATGCAGCCTAGATAAGGCAAATCAAATATGACCATATTAGTTGCACAAGTTAATAAATTTAGTACGGCAAGATTGAAACAAGAATCTTATTTGCATATGAAGCAGAAAGAAAGTCGTGGAAACTTGATTGTATATTGAATCCAGGAAAAGTGTGCCAGCATACCCCATTTCAGAGAAGCCGGTATGGGGGCAAATTGGTTACACTGTAGTTCGCCATATCCGAACTATTGTCGACCCCGTTTAAGTCATTGTCATCAAAATAAAGACTTTAATATGCTGGATTAGACGTGAAGGGAAGAAACATGCATGATAACAATTTTCTAGGTCTTTGGGTCTTTCACATTTTATTGCCATGCTGTATGATTTTTTTGTTCACTTATTTTTGAGCCAAGAGATCCGACAATAATTGCATTACTTCTACTACAACAGTAGCATTTACAGATCCCAGTGTACTAATTAGTGGCGGAACACGTTGTACATTACATAGTATGTAGGTCAGTGTATATTTGAACACTCACATCATGTCCACTTTCCGCATACACACAATAGTGTTGTGTCAAAATCCAAGTACCCGGAAGGACCTTATTGGACGTATGCTAAACACTTTTCACCAAAACTCACCATGCAACGCGTACGTACGTGTTTCAAACAATTCCAACATAAGTATTATAGCATTGTCTTATATTCCTGAAACCAGTTCCTAATCATTACATAGTTTAATTACGAATCATAGCTATATACGTTATGCTTAGTAATCAGTCAGTATTGTAAAACCCAGTTGACCCTTTTCTTGCCTGGCCTGATTCTGCGCAGTTGTCCCA
Source organism: Glomeris maerens (assembly GCA_023279145.1). NCBI lineage: Eukaryota > Metazoa > Arthropoda > Diplopoda > Glomerida > Glomeridae > Glomeris > Glomeris maerens. Next base: position 27,454 of record WWPM01021600.1, read on the forward strand.
CCTTTCAAAACTGAAACAAAACTCCTGACCGTGACCACAAAAATAAGTAGGTACTCTATTCCCTGACCTTATACACAATTTTGCAGGACCTTCACCTTCTCGGGCACTAATCGATTTAATACTATTAATATCCATTGTGCGTTCAGTACAAAACACATCCAGCTATTTCGGTGAAAAGAAAAATCGTGAAAAGACAAGTGTTATTAAAACAATATTTAGGTTCATCATGTTCAGATGAGATTTGGTAATCATAAAGCTGTCTGCATGGAAGTAACCTGAACCTACTCTGTTTTTCAAATGCAATTTCGTGGACCATCACTTCAGTACAAGATCCCGATAATTAGATTCTTATACGTAGGTTAAGACAATAACCAATGTCTGTTTAAAACATCTAGACCCAACCTCCTTGTTACAAAATAAACCAGAGATTATCATCACTTCAGTATTGGAATTCTTTCACAGACTATATACGCAACTAAAATGAAATTAAATAAACATTCAAGGACAATGTGATAAGCTAAGAGTAATTTATATCAGATGATTCCCCGATTCAGTAATGCTATGTTCGTATGATACAAAAAGAATGGACTGTTATGTTCAGTTCAACTTTATAAGTTTGGGGTGTGAGAGATAATTTTGTTTTATAAAAGGATTTTGCTTTGGGCGCCATTTTTAAAATATTACTTGGTTCAAATAATAGTTTTGAAAAGTAAATTCCCTGGGGGACGTGTAATTTTGAAAAGTACACATTGATATAGCCGTGACGTCACTCGGCAGACAGGAAGAAAACAAAGGAAGATGGTATATGAACAATTTTCGCTTTCGCAAGTGATGACATGCACAAAGCTACACAAAAGCGTCGCAAATATGGAAAATGCGTTGGCGTCTA
>WWPM01021602.1:0-32767 GCA_023279145.1 Glomeris maerens
AAATGTTACGGCTGTCACCATTTTGCTGTCATAAAATGGTTGAAAAATTTCAACAAGACGTGGAAGTAAACATTTTTTGCAGTGTCAAATTTATTGGCTAAAACTGTTTGCAAGCAGTAGAGCACTCTAATGAAAATCATACTATCCAAAATTGTCGGTATTGTGCACATGTTGCGCCTTTCATAAAAATTACAATTCGATCACTGAAATTTCCTGTTATATTAGGAGTCGTTTATTAATTATGTCAACAAAAAAGGGCAGGGAGGTTTGGGAAGTTTGATAATTGTTGACATGGAGGGGGCCGGGAGAGAGTTCAATATAAATTGACGTCAACAATGTTATTTTTTACAATAAAGTGTCAGGTATTTCGGTTCCACAAGAAAATTTGGAGAAGCCTTTGCCAGGGGCTGCCCAGCCCCGTTTTTTCATCATAACTCTTGCGTTGGTTGTCCGAATTTCACTGGATTAATTTGTTGCAATGTTTTCAAAACATGGCGTTCAACAATTCTCAAATTGATATCGGCTGACTAGCATCAACAACAAAACAATTGTCTTTCCAATGACCTTGATACCACCTCTCAAGGTCACCAAAGGGCACATCGTCAGTTAGCCCCAACTTTTTTCGTACTTGCCATGTGTGCTTCCATTCCTTCCAGCTTCATTTCCAAAAAAATTACAAGGTGATATAAAACATATGACTCACCCGGTATATCTCTATACTGTATACAGGGTGGTGCGAAATGATTGACCCCCTTCGTTAATGCACTTCCCAAAAAGATACAGAAAACTGAATATACCGCCTTGTAGATAATCAATTCTGTGTAGGACTGTAAAAATGCATTGCAAAATTCATTTTTGACAGCTGAAAATGTGCAAAAATTGCGATTTTTTTGTGTGGTTTTGTTTACTTTTTAGGTTAACTTACTAGTCTTTCAGTCAACGGTTCTTGTGTCCTGTAGCTGAAGCGCTGCATTGCCAAATTTGACTCCCCCCCCCTCCCCCTGTGCAGAATTGAATTATCTATAAGATGGTATATTCAGTTTTTCTGTATCTTTTTGGGAAGTGTACAAACGGAGGGGGTCAATCATTTCGCACCACCCTGTATTGTATGAGCCAACCGGAAATATTGTTAGTTTGTAATGGAGAGGGCAGAAATTGTTTGACATAAATGACGTCATCATGCGCGAGTTTCAAAGCAAATATATTTTTTTGAAAGTAAAAATCAGGTAAGATTTGATTTTGTGTAAGTTGGAAAGTGTTACAATTTTTATTGCAGGTTCGTGCACTGCGATTGACTTTTGTTGGTGAACTCGGGTGGGAATTGCACGTACCGAACGGCGCTTGCGCTTCTGTCTTCGCTGCAGTAATGGCTGCCGGCAAACCGTTCGGAATTTCGAACGCAGGTTATCGAGCAATGGATTCGCTGAGCGTTGAGAAAGGTAATTTGGTAATGATGACAAATAAGCTAACTAGAAAATAAGACGTGTTTTTGAATTGTGCCTCCGAATTCGCAAAACTTGTAATTAACAGAAGTTTTAATATTCACAACGAGTCTCTGTGAAGTTGGAGTGTAAAAAAATGATTATTTTCAAAAAATGAAGATGGCATGAGCGTGACTGCATGAATCCAGTAGCGCCAAGTGGAAGAAAAACTAGTTTTCCTCCTATCTAACCCTGTTTACCCTCATGTATATGCCTATTTGTTTTTCACCAACTTGGAATATTTGCCAAATTACACGTTGTGTGAACTTAGACAGAGAGAGCTTTTATTTTTCGCTGCGGTTGATAGCATGGGAAAAACGTGTAAACTTGGTGAATGGAGGTTAGGGAATGAAATTTGCACCCTGATGAGTTATAATCTAAAGTGAGAGAAGTTTAACTTTGGGTTCAAGTCGTGAAATTTTACTCGTAGTTCTCTTTAATTTTAAATTTCCCCCCTTGTGCGAAAAGATCTTTGTATGTATCAACATCCGGGAACTGGAAAAAGTGAAGGGTTTTTCATCTTTCAATTTTCCACAATTTTAACATGATGCAAAATGTTCTTTCAATTCTTATTGCTTTGCTGACAACTACTAGGCATAAATTTTCTATGCAACTAATAGAGTTGTCCATCCAACATTTTTGAAATATGTCATTTAGTTGCCCAAATCTCATTTACATACCTTATTTCACATTTATTTTACGATAAAACATTCAGCATAAATCTTGCCAAAAGCAACTTTTTGGCTCAATATTACAAAAAGTTACGAAAACATAAAGTTTTCATTGAGTATTTTATTCAAATTGAATCTCATTTTCTTTTTAGCCATTATATTTAAACAAAAGTTGTTTCCTTTTTATTGTTAAATTGTTTTTCACGCTGGTTTATAGCCACCTAATTATGAGTTGCCTACTAGTAGTTCGTCGTTACATTTTTTAGAATAATATAAGTAGAAAATATTTCCATTGGTATGTAAATTAAAGAGAAAAATTTCAGGAATTCATTTGGAGCCAAAGTAGGTCTGTGTATGTGAACTTGCACTTCTTTTTTTACTCCTGTTATTTTTACTGTCGCTTTTTGTTTGGGGGGTGGGTTTAAAAGAGTCTGTGACCTCGACTTCCGTTTTGGCCATGACCTCTAGTACCCATATCCAGTGAGTTTACATGTTTTAGCGCATTTGTGGCTGTGCCTTGCCGTTTTACCTCTTGGGTGGCCTTTGATGTTTTTGTAAACCGGAAGTGTTGTTTTGTCAGCATCGATTTCATTTTGATTTCCAACACCCTCGTTTCCTGTCTGCTAAGCTAAAAATGTAGTAATGTGTTCGGAAATTTGCACGCTAGTGTATTTTTTGGCTGCAAAACAGAACAGATCTCACTGGCTAATTGCACTTTTTAAGGCAAATTAGTTTTGAAAAAGTTTACATGCATTTTGAAATGCAAAAACAGTAGAATAGCCTAATGTCAGTGATTAGACATTATGTAAGATGTCACTGAAAAATAATAGGCCTCGAATTTGTGGACAGGTATTAATTTGATTTGATTGTGATTCTTATTCATTTGTACCTATACTTATTTATTTATATGCAGTGGTTATATTACCATTCTTAGATAAAATGACATGTGGTCTGAATGTGTGATTAACTCGATTGCTGTTGAAATTTGCGAATTTATGACGTCACCAAAGGTTTTCCTCATTACATTGGTTGCAGGATATCGGCATTGGCATTCGGATCTGAGATTGGATGATACTCCTCTGGAGGCGGGACTTGGTTTCACGTGTAAGCTCAAGAGTGATGTTGACTTTTTGGGGCGTGGTGCTCTGCAAGCTCAGCGATTGGCTGGACTACAGAAAAGTATAGCAACTTTCACTATCGATGAGTAAGTACTTTTTATACCAATAATATATGTCAATTTGCTATGGGTTAGAACTTGCGTGTGATTTGTATTTTAGAATTTAATAATTAATTTGAAGGGCGGTGCCATTGTGGGGTTTGGAGGCAATTTGGAGAGATGGACGTGTTGTGGGACACGTCCGTGTTGCAGAATTTGGTTTCACTTTGGGCCGAACAGTGGCAGTTGGTTACGTGCGCCATCCAGATGCCACGCCCAGCGCATACAACTTGGCCAAAAATGACTCCGCCCCATTACCCGTGATTGACAACGCTTTCCTCGGTAGCGGCAACTACCAGCTGGAGCGGATGGGTCGATTATTGAACGCCACTTACCACCCCAAATCTCCCTTTGATCCACACAATGAACGCGTCAAAGGGATTTACCGTTAATTTTTGTTCTGGTAGGGACCATAACAAAAAAACAAATGCAAGTTCAGTCTTGTATTTGATTGAAATAAAAAAAAAACTCGCAGAACATAGCGATATAAATAAACGAATGAAATAAAGCACTATTCATAACATTGACAATAATCGTTCGACTAAAAAATCAAATCCAAACAGCTAGAGCCGTTTATACAATGGTCTATGCAATGGTTCATATCAAGGTTAGTAAATAGGAAAGGTTGGTCCAAATGGCGATTTCGGCGCTTTCGGCCAGTGATTGGACCACGTCACTGAAATGATAAGAAGCCACGCCTCCCATAGGATACATTATTTCCATGTATAACTTGCGCATTTCAAGACAATACCGGGAATGAGAGCGCACAGATGTGCATTTATTCATAGTACAGTCATAGCACAGTAAAAGCTCGCTAATCCGGACCCTGCTGATCCGGACGCCCGCTAATCCGGACTAGCAAAATAATTAAAAACATAAATAAAACAATTAAAAACACAAAGATGATTATTTTGCGACTATACTGTGTAACAGTTTCCCTTGTTAAATGTTATAAATACAGTACGTACACATAAAATAAATGTCTATTATACAGCTTATTGGTTGCCTTTAGCATAAACAAAACATTAATAATTTTTTCCCGGTTAAAAATATGTACTTTGGTTAATCCGGACTTTCATTAATCCGGACGACCTCCGGTCCCACCAAGTCCGGATTAGCGAGCTTTTACTGTATGTATTAAATATATAAAATCCCATTGAATGTTACAGTAATAAGCGCTTATCATATAACTTTGAACAAGCGCGCGACATTGCGAATTGAACATACCATAAATGCGCGATAATAAGCCTGGGCTTATTTTTTTAATTTTTCCTTTTTGGCCAGGCTAATTTACGAGACCGGCTTATTTTGAGAATTTTGATTATTTAACCCGGCTTATTTTAGAGACCGGCGTATTCTCGAGACAGGCTTATTATTGAGGATTTACGGTATGTATCGTCGTTCCCAGTATATATCACAGCGAAATATTGCAAATGAATATGAATAAATTGAATAGAGTTTGTTTAAGTTGTATCACTTCTAATCTTTGACTGAATCCATTTTTCCCCTTTTTCTTATCTGATATCACAGCACGCTGTGAAACCAGATGACTAATTAAATATCGCAATCTTAAAAATCTTCTCGTTTTGCAGTAAATAGTAATTATCCTTTCATGGATATTGGGAAATTTTTCTTTTAGCAAGGAAATGAGCGAACTTATAAACGTTTTCCTCTTTGGATATATTATTTGCGTGAATGCTATAAAATATAACCTCAAGGTTACCAATAGTTTATGGTAGACCTGAATTCTGACATTTTTATCTTCCACCTAAACATTTAAAATTGATTACAATTTGCCAATAGTTATATAAAGAAATATATTTACTCGCCACAGTTGCATTGTACGCTTCACTATTAAGATGCAAGCTTTGGTTTGCAGACATATCTAATGATATACAAGAAGTAATTTTTATTGTTGTTCCATGCTACTAAATTCCATTCTACAATTTATTAAAGAAAAGTCAACGTATTAATTTGTTTTGATAAGTTTATCATCGTAGAAATACCTTGTTATGGATGCTTGCTGGCAATGCTTTGCCTTGATGCTTTGCCGAGCATTCATTTTAGTGACGTCATAGCGATGTTAGCGCCCTCACGTGGCCGACGCGCTGCAACTGCGTTTGGACCCCCCTGGGTTTATATTATGTTTGCGGATCGACCAATCAGAAGATGGTGGGTGTAATTAATTCAATACTTTCAAATGTGCTATTGACCAATAGAATCTTGAGGCAATTTGAAAATGCATTCGATCAGCCAATAGGGACTTTCGGGCTGTGTGTGTCAATTCAAAAACGTTCGATTTTTGCCAACGGTCAAATATACTAAACAAGCCCGTCAAAACGAGTTGCAACTTGTTTTCTTGACTGTAAATGAAACGGCTACACGCACCCGGTGGTTTGTTTGTGACACATGTGAAATTATGTGAGTCTGGTTTCATAAAAAGGCATCAGATATTTGATGTCGTGCATATGAATGGGCATGTTCTGTCTGGAGCAGACTGGGAAAAAATGTGACAAAAAAGGGGGAAATGGGTCGGCTAGTTCGTCAACCTCGTCTGTTTTCTCTCGGATAATAACGGAAAGTGGGCGAAAACTTTCCGACATTGGAATTTAAAAATCCAGTGTCTTCAGTATTTGCGTTATTTAAGTCAATATATTGGAATTATTATGCACTCTCTTTGGCAATAATTAATGGCGCCCTTGTCATGTTTCGTCACTGTGAAGCAATCTGTCTTGTAAAATTTATTTTTTTCATATGATTCTGTTATAACCAGTTTCGGCCCAAATCCAAATTACCATTAAATGGGCGTAGTTAATGGTGTCCATTGCTTCACTTTTAATTTGGATGTTCATTTCATGTTTATTCAGCATGCTCCCTTGTTATTGGAAATATTGATCGTCATTTTGTAATGCGAAATACTGCGAACAAAGGAAATATTTTACTTTATTCTTCAGTTAAGTCAAGAAACTTAATTTGGAATGCAGTTCTTCAAAATGTAAGCTCTATTTTTGCAGTTATAAATAGACGTTATCCGTTGTGTATTTTTGCGCAAAAATGCACAATGTATCATCATTCTAGTGCAAACGTAATACATATGTATGCACTATTGCGTTCATAAAAAGTTACTGAAATATCGGGGGGGGGGAGGAATTTTTATTTAGTAACATGGTGCATTTTTTAATATTTAAAATTCCAAAAGTTTAATAAACACTCGTGCCTATGCATGTGAAAGGCGTAATTTATTATTAAAAAGCAGGCAGTCTTGATGAATATTGTATTTACAAGGAAACTGCAAAGTAATTGGAACTACATAGAAGATTAGTAACTTTTTAAAATACAACTTCCATTACTGAACAATGTGCTGTGCGCATACTGTAAGTAAATTGCAACTATAATCCCGTGAGAAAATGCAACTTGTGTGATTTAAAAAAAGTCCTACGTAGTTGCCAATACAAGTGATTTTTTGTGTGATTAAAAAACGACGCACACTGCACCAATTGTGATTACATTTTAATCTATTAGCTAGATGTAGAAAAATTGCAATTTTTATTCGGGTTCTAGTACTAAATGATTATCATATGGCTAATGATGGCTTTAATATCCATGATTACACAATGCGTTGATTATTATTATTATTATTATGTGGAAAATTCGTTGAATAATGCATTGATGACAGTATTTGCGCAGGTCAATTGAAATGTTACTGTATGTATACATTGTTCGATTGCCTTTTGGTCACGTGATTTGGCCTCGGAAAAATTCACACGACCCTCAAGTGGCATATACTCAGTATACTTGTTGGCTGGAAATATAAGCAAAAGGAAAAAGTCTTACGACCTGTTCACCTACTCCACTTTTTTCTTCTTTTGTTTTTCTCTGCTTGTTTTAATCTTTTTCTTTTGCTTTGCTTGTATTTTCTCATACGAAATTTGGCAAGCTCCCCCCCACCTCCCCAACTAGTTGCTTTCAATATGATGTTCGCTTCTATCTGATGCTGTGATCACCAATTTTGTGGTTTTTACCAACGCTTTTTCTCACTGATTTTTCTTTTCCCTTTCCGCCTATTTCCCAGGAAAATTATGCCGTGTAATAAACTGCACTTTTAAATCCTACTATGCCATTAACATCATACTCAAATAAAATAACAACTTGTTTAAAGCCTTTTCGGCGAGTAATGAAGCTTTTCTACGCAAATCACCATATATGTATGTTTTTTAATATTTAAAATGCTTAGAGAAACGAATATTAGTCCCCTTAGTTGCCGTTGTTATCTGGATTTTTGAAGACGTTCGTCTCTAACTTATTTCATACAGAATAAATTCGATTTTATTAAATTGAAAATGTGCACATTTCCTGCACAATAACTTACTTTCTCAATTTTTAAATATGTAAATTGTGTGCGCAAAGCCAACAGTTTTCATTAAATATACACGTATTATGTATTTGGCTAATTTGTGTACAATGTCTTGTAGTGAATTTTCGCAGAATGTATGGCAGAGGTGTTGTAACAATATTTATTTACGGAATAATTGTAGCTGGAGGCCAAACTATAAAAATGGGTCATTGTCTGTAATCAATCGATCTAAATGTAGTTAGACGCCAAAAGCTGGTGACTTTCAGGGTTGGTGCATTGACCAATCAGTTGTACGAGTTATTTTTTTTTACCAGTGTTGCACTTTAATTTAAACGCCATTTTCAGTGTGTTGGCGCATCTGGTGCCCGTCGTGACGTCACTGGCAGATGTTAATTGTGCCCCCGACTCTGATTGGTCCGCTGGTCTGACCGCCAGCAACATGTGTTTCTCGGCGACATTTGATGATTGTGACAGCTGTTCCAGTCGCACAGGCTCAGTCAGTCTCCCCAAAGGCCCTTTTTGTTTCAGAATTGCATGCGAAAGTCCTTGATCCCTGTGACGTCATAATTTCACTGTTTTTTTTTGCCAACTATGCATACGTGTAATTTCTCATTCTCATTTCTAAGAAAATTCATGAAAAAACTCCCTTTTGCTTCCCTTAATTATTTGACATTGCACCGAGGGACCTGTCATAGATGGAAATGCAAGTGATAACATTTTTATTGATTTATGTATTTGTGTTCTGTGAAGCCTATCTAAGACGGAAAAGCAAGTGACTTTTTTAGGCCATTTTGACGGGTTTTCAGTTTTGAGCAGGTAAATTTGTATGAGGCAATATGATTTCGAGATTTTCCGGGTTTGGAAAGTTAAAAATCTTAATGAACTGACACACTGCACTATATAACCTACTTGAAAACTGTCATAGCGGGAAAGATAATTGTGAGTCCATCTTTTACAAAAATTTCTCATTTCAAATATGTGTAATGTATGGAGGTTAGTTGGGGAATTACTGTGCTGGCAGATTTTTTTAACTCGGTGCTCGATCTGGTATCGAAAGTGATAAATATCTGGCAAATTGCTTGGATGGTATTAAAATAATTGACTTTACATGCAAGTTTAGTGTTGCATAGTAATTTGCATTGGATGTGTGTGAAAGGTAGTTCTCCTTGACCATTTATTTGTCTGGACAGTGGACTATGACAATCGAGAGAAAAGAAATTGTGGTTCGAACTGGATAAAGGTTGTTTTCACGTTGCGTGCTAACAAATCCAAATTCCAGAAACTATTTTTTTTTAATTGGTAAAAGTTTTGGTCTGCGAAATTTCATCTTATAATTAGAATTTACTGCAACCTTGTACCTCTAATAATGTTTTGTTCGCTATAAGCAGTAAACTTACATGACAAAAATTGCACTAGAAGCTTGTTTTGAAACTTGGCAAGAATTGAATGCATGGAAAGCGTTTTCAACGCAAGTTACATCTAGTGTAAAGCGAAGGCGGGCATAAACGAAGAATATCTTTTGTGAAATTTGGAAAAAGTTTTTGGCGCATGCGCACAAGTATACTGCTGCACCCATCTTGATCCTGTTGCTGCGTTCTTTTCGTCAAGTTGGTTGGTCGGTTGTGCTCGTGCTGCACCTTCTTTTCTTCATCTTATGTTATGTATATTCCCCTGCATGTTGGGTGTTGCATGGTTGTGGCACCTGGAAGCCTTTTTCACTTTCCTCCTTTGGCTTTGTCAACTTGCAGTGGCCGCCATTTGCAATTCTGTCGCTACAGACTTGATAGCATATCGAGTCCTTGCGTTGTCTCCAACCCACTCAAAATTCATTGCATGTTTCAACATTATTTACATGATATTTTGCATTATGCTATTAATTTGTCATCCAAGTTAGCTTATTAAACGACTTTGAATGATGTGACATGTTGGCAAACTTTATTGGCTGTATCAAGATAGCACTTCTGCATGATAATAAGTGTTTAAAAATATTTTAAGTTAAAAAACAGTAGCCTTTGTATAAGTAGTATAACAAAAAATGAAGAAATGAATTCTTCAAGAAACAAATTTCATCACTTTGAAAATGAACTTTCAAACGGCTAAAAGTCATTAGGTTGTAAATTAATGTTGAATTACGTTTCTGGTAATTGATATTAAGTGCTTTATGTGATTGCCATTGCCATGTACCTAATCTTATTGCTGATTACAATTTTTAAATGTTCACATTTTCCAGTTGTTCACTCTGGGATAAAAAAATAATAATAATAAATATACGTTGCAAATCTATATACTTATTAATACTTGGGTTTCCTAAACATTGCATTTTTTATGACAATTTTGTAGAAAATAATTCGAAATCATTTTGCACTTGCCCTATTGTCTCTTTCAATCATTACTACAATCACTACTAGATGGCGCTCTTGTTGTGCGTGTGAAGGCCAATACATTCGACCTGGCAATTCGAAGGCGGTCGATATTTGTAGTTTGAATACTGGATGAGTATGAAGAGTGATGAAGGTGGGATGGTAAAGGCGCGTGACCTTTTTACACAAAGATATTGAAAAAATGATTATAATGAGAATGGCAATGGATGTGTATATGCTTACAGAAGGGGCCTTGGGGCCCTTGGCCCATTGGGACTCGTGCGCGCCATTTTTATTTTACTTTTACCTTAGATAATGTTCTTGGCAATTTCTGCTATGGACCTGTTTCTTTGGTCCCCTTCAAACCTGGTTCAAAGAACACGTGTGTAACAATGCGCGTGCCATAGTACATTGTCAACGGTCCCTATGGTTCTTTATGGTCTCATGTGCCCTACCTCGCATACCTTTCTGCTTTGATTCATCACCTAAACTTTCCCCTCTATACATTGTATGCAGTTTTATTTGGAAAGGGCTTAAGTCAAGTGTATATTATATTTCTACGAAATTATTTTATATGTAATTCAGAACTTTGAGCCAAATTTCAAACTTTATTTGTTGTTTTTTTATTTTGTGTGCAAGATGAATAGCTGCTTGAATGAGTAGGGCTACATCTGCATGGATGAATTACATCAGAAACCTGCTAGGGCTTTTAGAAAAAATACGATTCATCACAGGTTCTTTGTATCAAAATGAAAGGGCATCCAAAGTCAAAGGTTACTTTATGCAAAACGCATGCAGCTAAATTTGTTAAAAAAATCACTGGTAAAGTGGCAAACATTAAGTGAAAATTTGTATTAATAGGTGCAACTTATTAAAGTTTGTACATATGGTACTTTTAAAAAGTCATTCTGCAAATTGCATGCTTTGAAAAAGTGTTTTTTCTTTCGGAAAAATAATAGTTTTAAAATTAAAATATTCAAAAACTCGTCTGAAACGTTAAAGTATTTGAAACTGGGAAAAAAGAAATTCATAATCATTTTGTTGCTTTTAACATTTGTACAGAAGTTGTACTAAGTATTTTTGTGGTTACGCTTAGGAATTTTATCGCTTGTGATGATGATTTGTTAATAAATCGAAACCGGTTGACCTAATAATAATTTTTTTTATTATTCTTGTACGATCTAAGGATTTTTCCCGCAATTTACTACAGAATATCATTGGCAAAATTGCTACGGAAATTTACTTAGCATTAATTTATTGACGGCTTAGATTTGTTACCATAAATTTTTAATACCTATTGAGTTGCATTTATTTGCGGTTGTGTTGACGCGAATTGCTTTAACACAGGAGAATGTATGGTTACTTATCATTTATTAAGCAAGAAAATGTAATGTGCTTTACCAGGAGCCGTTTATTATAAGAAAGTGAAGGAAGCAACACGACCCAAAGCATCTTTCAAATTCTTTTTCTTGTAATCTTTCAAAGAAAACCGGAAGAAAAGGGAGGGGAAAAAGGGAGGGGGGGGGTTAACGGCTTCTTTGGTTGCTTTTTGACAAGTTGGGTTTGGGATGGGCCAAGGGCACATTGAGCCGCACCCACGCCACCCCCTTTTCCTCCTCTTTCTACTATTTTTTTTAAACGGAGGTTAGAGTCTTGAAGACGACCTGGTCCCAAGACTCAAAAGAGCCAGACCTATAGCCAAAAAGAAGCAGTTCTTGCAGAGGTCCTGCAAGGTCTTCACCGAAACCTCAAGGGCCTGAGAGAGTTTTCAAACTCAAAATCTGATTTCTATTCAAGGCTCTTTCTTCATTTTCTTTTTACTTTATTGCTTCCTTTTCCTCATTTCTTTTCAGAATCGTGAAAGTTGTATGAATGTACTTATGTTATTCATTTCTTCTTTCATTTTATCCCCAACTAATGGTGCTTTATTGGTGTTTCTGAACTCTGATGGTCAACCAACAAGGCTTCCATGTAAGAATTAGTACATTGAACACACAAGAACTATTGTTTTTAAACTATGAACTTAGGATATAATTTTAAATACTATATTCGTAAATGTGCTAGATTGATGGCAAAAACTACAGGAAGAGTAGGTATGCACGTATGAACAGGTTTTATATGCCCAAAAGACCTAAACACTTTAGTTGTTCATTTCACCAGTTAGCACTTCAATCTTGCCTCAATACTCTGAAAATTCAGTTCAGAAATGGCTAGTACTATGTGGGATATTTGTTATCAGTGGCACACTTGGCATGAAGACTGAAGTTATAAACCTTGCAAATAAAAAATAGTAGAACTCAAACAGGAATTGATGATCAGCATTTTCATAAAAAAATACTTTTTTTCTTAAAAATCCTCAAGTGGTTTTTTTTCGGAATTTAGTGATGTGGGTTAAAAATTGTAAGGTGTATGGCGAACCTGTGAGTGTCAAAATGGCTGTTTACCTATTTTTGCTGCAGGCTAGCAGGTGGTTGTTGGGGATATGTCTAAGTTGTAACCTCCTTAGTAGGAAATGCCTTTAAATTTCCCACACACACACATACTTATACACACAGTCTCCTCCTCCCATCTGCAATGCGCAGAAAAGAGCGCAGGTGACGCTTGTAAGCCAAGACATTTTTTAAAACAAAAACAAAAGTGCACCTTATTTGTGTTTTTTTAGCCCCATCACTTTGCAGGCATTGTTATGGAACATATGGATTCTAGTATTTTATACTTTGCCTACCTGGTAGATCCTCTAAACTTCTGAAGGGTTGATAACGTCATCATAAATTATTTGCATACCTATTGATCTTTGAAATCTGAATGCAAGGATCTGCAAACATGTCATCTGATGTTGTGCATTTTTGAAATTCATTTACAAGCTGTTTATAACTGAATTCCTACCAATACATGTGTTACTTTTCGCCAAACAGTTATAAAGTACGTGACCTGATTACTGAAAGGGAAGGAGGCTGTATATTAGCAAGTACAATTTCGATATTTTCAAAGTTAATATTGAATAAAGTACTATATTATTAGGCTACTGTATGTATGGAATCAGGCCAGGGGTGAATTGAGACGTGCATTAAATGCAAAATAGCGCTTAATTTAATCTAATGGATCTTGATTTGTAGGCTGTTCTTTAATGAAATGTCAAACTAAGTCGCATAATATAATTTATGATGGAGTACTCTATTACTGAGACAAACCTGTTGTTTATTTGAATTGAATGCAGTTTGATAGGAATTATTTTTATAGTATAAAACAAAATCAAACTCATTAAAAAACAAATTGTGAAGTTTACTATTCGTTTATTGCAGCCAGCCATTTAAAGGTGCCCTTGTCTGCATTGCTTTTAATATTTTAGCGAAGTTATTCCTAGATTGCGATAAAATTGTTTATGAAATTTCTTAGGCAATGCATGCTCAAATGTTATGATATACAAATGATGAACTTCAGTTTGAATACTTTATCGTGGGGATTTGGTGCAGAATTGGGAATTTACACGCAGTAAATGGTTTGTCAGGTTGACCAAATCTTGGTTGTTGTTGCCAGTGGTGGGAAAAAAAAGAAAAAAGAAACGAATGAAGGGAAAGGAAAGAAAAAAGAGTTGGTGCTGCAAAGGGATGAGAACTATTTGTGGGAGAAAACTGCATTCAATACGTGTATTCAATCCAAGAAAGACCTTCAAGTTGGGTTCACACAGCCCCTAACATAGGAATTTCAGGCTTTTAACTGCGTTTTCCTTTCATTTCCTTATTTTTACTTTGCCTTCACTAACGTGTTCAAAACCCACACTACAATAGGTAATTGCAAGCAATCATTTTGTCCCCATTTCTAGAATTTTGCATTCATTGTCAGCTTTTTGTAGAGCTAATTAGTTAACACCCTAGAATTTCCCCTTTCAAATGATTAGGCAAGTTTTAGAATTGATGGAGCTCTACTATCAAAAGCAATGTATATCACTATTATTTACGCCCATGTATCTCTTAAGATGTTATTTAGTCATTAAATAATTAAGAAATCTGATAATTGAAATGCATGAGTCAAATCAAAATTTTAACCAGCTTTGTGTAAATTCTGTCCTTGTAATTACAGTATACCTTCATTGGTTCGTGTAGTCACTTATATTTTGCACGTAAATTTGTAATGACTAAAATCTTTAATAGTAAACTTTATAATTTCACATTTCGAAACGATATTTATTCGTAAAATAAGGCTATTAAGGAAATTATATCATATGTAATTACGATTTTTTTTATTGATTTCTGGAAGTAGTCTACACTATTTTGCATTACTGTATATTGTTTGCGTTAGCTGTGAAAGGACTTAATTTTATTTCGGATTCGTGGTACGTAAAGGAATTAAAAAATAGGGTCAAAGTCGGGATCCTGTTGAAATTAATAATTGAGGAGTAACTAAGTCACTTTCTTTTCGAACTTTCTTCATTTTTTTAAATGAAAAACAAGAATGCCACATGGTAGGATTTTTGATCAAATTTCAGGAAAAAAGAATCTAGAGAAGGGGAAACTGCTTGTTAAAATGTTCTCTCAAACCAATTAATATAGCATCGTCGCTAATTATAGCACGAATCTTATTAATGATAGAAAATCTTTAGAGCCGTTCCACCATATACAAATTGGCCATTCTTATCGGCCCAAATATTTCATTTTTCAAATTCAACAAAGTCGTTAAAAGAAGCATTTCAACATTCCTGCCGATTTTTCCCTCCTTAGTTTTTTTGCTCGTTTCCACTGAACCAAATCCCTAATCGAATGACTTTCACTGTTCAAACTAAGCTAAAAAAAACCGTTCCTCATAATTCCACTTGGATTTTTTCTTATTCTCATGCGGCTCATTTTTCATCTGACTTGGTTTAACTAACACCGAATGTGGAATTTAGTACCTAGTCTTGTCAGTCTCAATGATCGCAACACTGATTATTTTACCCTTTTTTGTCATTGGAAGTACATACAGTAGTATGTATAAAAACTGCATTTATCTATACGAATTCCTGAGAAGTTTTCCGAGTTTTGGGTGCAGCAACTGTAACAGAAATTCCTTCAATAATACTTTACTTTTCAGTTATCATATCCAATAATTGAATTTAATTATTATGTCTGTGCTTAATTTGTAGTACGTATTTGAATTTGGCTTCTCAGTGACAATAATATTTTAAATTGTTGAATAGTATGTGTATATCACCAAAAGAAGATACAGTAATAACAATGTTAATGTTTCCAATCAAGTTGTTTACTATACACGAATAAATAAATGCCGATTTCTTGAATAAAATTCAATTTTATAATTCAAAAATAATTGAAAACCAGTAAATAAATGTAATCGGTAATCACAGTATTATTTATTACGCATTCCAATACAATTTGTGAAAAATTGCAACCACAGAAATGCGTTCTGTTTCTGAATGCAGATTTATGTACATTTTTCTCTCCTTCGAAGAGAGAACGTTCATTGGCACAAACACACAACAGCAATCACACTGAGTTTTCTCGCCCGTGTTAATTAACTAACATCATTCACATTTGAGAAAATACTAAATCGTCAACTCTTACATTATTGTTATCAATTCCATTATGATTATCCTATTGAATAAGCAAGTGCAAGAATTATTTTTTAAAATCCCACTCAAGTGAGATTTCAAAAGGAAAAAAATAATTATTCCGGATTTTCTACATCTGAATTCTTGTACTCTGCTATATTCTCACAAAGGACGAGAAACCAACCTGAGTTATTATATATGTAATGGCAATCAATACTGAAATTTTAAGAGTACAAACGAGACGAAGGTTGGCAACATCGACCCAAAGTTCCACGTTCCATTTGCCGATTTGAAAATTCAAACTGTCAACGGTCAGTTTTAAAGTTCAACGTCGATTTGACGTCTCAAAATAGGTAAAAAAAATCAAACAACATCAATGTATAGTATAGTGCGATATTTTCACGATATCAACAGTTTTCGAATGCGTTTTTGTTTGCAATCTACAATGGTGAAATGGGATTAATTTAGCGCGAAGGTCGGCGAGTTCGATGTACAACGAAGAAAAAATGCACTCCAACGAACTATGCAGTAGTATCTTGTATACATAAAAAGTTTAAAAACCGACTGGAATTCCATCCAGTTGATTCGAATGATTGTTTATTATCAGCTAATTTGCCACATAGGATCTAGCATAAGGCAGGTGAAGATTAGCAATAACATCAATATAAGCAAATTCTGTGAGACGTACTTCTTCTAAATGTTATTCAAAAGCTTCGTTTGAAATGTCATAAATTACCACAGCTTATCTATGACTTGACAGTTTTGTTTGATTGTGCATTAATTCATTCCAACTTTTGTGTCTGGTTGCAATTATGTATTTAAATATATGTTATTGTAATGGATGTTTATTTTTTTGCTTACAATTAATAGTTTTATTGAACTAAAAATGAACTCTTATAAATCAGTTGAAGGCGAAAAATAAGCTAAAAGATAATAGGTAATCCTTTTTATCGGATACGAATGTAAATCTAGTAAATATAAATATGCCAAATTACACTCAATCGAGATACAAAATTATTCAGTCAAATATTAAGCAATCATTTCCACGTGATGTAATTGAATTAAGTTAAGATGTGAAATGCTAGCCAAGGCTTTCATTATTTTGCATAATAACTTATTAAAAACAGAGGAGCATTATACTTTTTGTGAGCATTTGTAAAATTAGTTGATAAAATATTGATCTTTTCAAATACGGGTAGTATTTTGTAAATGATGTTTTGTTTTTCACCTGTGATAATTTCAGCACATTTTTTTGAGCAACACTGGACCCATTTTCTACAATTTGAAACGTTCTGATGGACGAACCGTGTTGTTCTTATTACATTTTCTGTCCCATGTAGTTTGAACGTAGTCAAAAATTACCTACGCGTGTCGCATAGGTGGCGCCTGCAGTCCTCGCACATTTGCTATAGCTACCAATCGCTGTTAGGGATGCATAAATGTCACAGCTATTTCATTCATTATTCCCGCGATTACACCCCGGAGGTTGATTGAACAATCGACCACCAAGTGTTTTTTTGCAGGGTTTTTGACTACGCAATTATGGATGCAATGAACATGTCTTTTTTACGCCTAGATAATGGGGAAATACGTGCACATATTACAATGTGGGAATGATTGGGCAGATGAATTGACGAAATAGCACTTCTGTCCACTGCAGTGTTTGATCAGCACACTTCTCCAGCGGCTCCAACATCAGCATGATGATGGTGGTGATGGTGATTTGCACGTCGTGAATTTGCAATGAGGTATAACGCAATGTCCCTGTGTCCACCATAAGCTGCAATGTGCATTGCGCTCCAACCATCTCGGTTGGCCAATCGCACATCAGCACCAAATTTAACCAACAGCTTCACAAGCTCCAGGTTACCATCGATACAGCTCTGATGAAGGGCAGTTTGGCCATCATGGTCAAATAAATTCACGTTGACTGTACCTTCCCACCGTTGCAAGATTTGCTGCAGTTCTCCAGGATCTCCTTGGCGCACTGCTTGTAGAAATATGTCCTGGTACGATGATGACGATGACGATGACGATGTAGTAGAGGCTGGTGATGGAACTGGAGAATCTCCTGGTGATGATGGTGGAGGACTCGGAGGCAAACTGGCAGAAGAAGAAGATGAATCTTCGCTTGGGAAATTTTCACTCATCATGGTGATGTGGTGGATGGTTGGATGGTTGAAAGAAAGTAGTTGCGGTGCAGGAGCCTTTTATGCTGTAACCAAGTGTGGGAAAGTTGGAAGAGAATTTCGAGCAGATTTTCACAAACACCCGGCTCGAAATTGTACTATCCTTTTTGCATCCACAAATGACGGGACACAGCACCAATTTACAAGAAATCAAACAGGAACATCCGGTTTTTGCTGCAACTGATCACAATCGGTGACAGACGAACTTCCTTCAAGACTTCCTTCCACGGATTTAATTATTTGTTTGGAGTGAAAACTTGAAGAAATCCAGCTGTCGATCGGCGGAAATGGACGAAAATGAGCTAGTTGGTGAAGCAGAAGTCTTTTAGATGTGTTGGGATGGATGGATGGACTACACCGCCGCTCTGTGTGCCAGCCAAAGCGGTCGGCGGTTGTGGCCCTCAACGGCCAGTGATCACCAATTTATACTCTCTCCATGGCTGGTCATTACCATGACAATGAAGTGCATTTGTCAAAGTACCTCTCCACACTATACGTACATAGGCCCTCTTGCCCAGTTTCCTTTATCTCGAATGAATGGTGCTGAAAACCCGTAGCCAGTCTCAATGCAGAGGAGGAGCTAGCTAACATGGTGGCTGCCTTCAGCAGAGTCGCAACCAATCGCCGTTTTCAAGGCATGGTTACGTTTTTACAAATAGAGAACGGGGAGCAGCAGCACAAAAGATTTTTTTCTTCGTGCACCCAAGCAGTTCCAGTTAAGAAATTGACATCTGTGATTAGAGTTAGATCCCTCCATTACATTACACGAGAGAGATCAGAAGAATGTAAATCATTTATGCGGCAATAAAGAAAAATGTAAAGAGGTTATGATTATGTACATTTATCTCTAATTTTACCAAAATAATGAACAACGTTGATTTAAAAGTGCCAAAAGAATTTAGTGCTTCAATGGGGACTGCAGTACCTATTTAGGCGTGGCTATCGGCAGTCGCTTGTTTATACAGCATGTATTAGCACATTTACAATTGCCACAGTGCCAGTTTTTTGTCGAACTCTGACTGGAAAAAACAAACTAGAAAAGAAATTTACCAGCAGGGTTTCTTGTTTCTGCTTCAGCTTGTACAAAGGAAACAAAATAAAAAAAACCAACAACCAAATCAACTGCATACAGATTTTCAATGTATGCATGACCTCTCACGGGAACCACGTTGCACTTGTTTCCACCTGTATGCCAAGTAGAAATGTATTCGCCAAATCATGAATAAAACACAGTCTCAGTGTGATTTTTATTTTTCCCATCGTGGAATATAAGCCACGTCGAATATACCTTATATCACTGCGTTTTAAAGTGATGTTACATTATAAATGTGGGTTATATTTTTCACGACGGTTGTCATATGACCTTGCAGGGGATCGAGTTTGTGTCGCACTTTTTCAGGAAAATAGCCCTATTTTGTAAAAATATCTTCTATTCAAAATATCGATGTTGGACCGCCCACGCATTTCCACGCCCTTGAGTATAAGCGCGGGAAAACAGATAACCAATGACTACATTTCAGGGGAAGTTTGAGTGACAGTTGGAAAGGCACGCCCACTTCACAGTGTTTCTCGTGGCCTTGTGGCACTTCACTTATCCCAAGGATGTTCACGCCGTGGGAAAATGAGAATGGTGCCCGGGAAAAAAAGGGGTGGAAAAGGGACGTGACATGGACAGTTACATAGGTACTAAGCGAAAGAGCGACTGTGGCAAACGTCCAAAATGTGCCATTTGGACATAAATTCGCCAATTGGCGGACGGGCAATGAAAGGAACCAAGCGGCGAGTAAAATGGTGTGCGGTTGTTTTCCAATTAAAATGGGAAACGAGCCATCATTATCAGATCTCGTGCGGGAAGCGATTGCTACATTCTTTATTTCAAGTCGTGCTTTGCATGATACACCATTTTCTCACGATGCTCCAAGTTGCATATGGTTGTAACTTCCGGAGCACTTTGCAACTGTACAGTACAATGGGTTGGCTGGTGTGTGGCTGCAGTATATGCAATGTAGCCTATGGAAAGCGTGCAACTAACATTCTCTATGAGGATGTATAGTATAGTTATAGACTTATATAGTTACATAGAGCATGATGGGAACGGGGGCGTTGGGAACTAACTGACTTTCCCACATGTACATGCATCATACTTTGGCCTCAACACCCTCTGTATATGTAGCCATCATGTAGCTCTATAAATCTTTCCCAGGCAGGCGATCATTCGACATTCTATATGATTATAATCTGACTTTGTTTGCAGTATAAATGACAGGGATGCTGTGGTAGGCAAGCTTGCTCTGCAACTTCAAAGATAAATATATATTCAATCACCACCAGTTTTGTTCCGACGTCAATAACATGATTATCATTCAGAAACTTTTTCTTGTATAAGGTGTGCTGTTCAATGAAAAAATGATCAAGTTGAATCTAGCAGTAAACAATTTTTATCTTCTCTAGCACAATCAATTTTGCTTAGAGTTGTGCAAAGTAAGATACGTATTTAGCCCTCCCTTCTGCTACGAATAATTTACCGTATTTGAAATACATATGTGTTAATATAGTCAATGAATCAAATGCAGCTCAATTGTCTATACAATATGGGGACAATAAAATAAATATTTTATTTACAGTAAAGGAAATTGCAGTAGTTGGATCGATTATATTATGAAACTATGTATTCATTAATTATTGTTGATTTTTTAATAGTATTATATGTATATTGAAAATATTTTTAGGTTCAGACTGCAGTTACCTTATTCTTGTGGTTGTCCTGATATATAGTGTAAATTACAGTTTGCTACCGTGTTCCATTTATACGATAAAATGTTGCTATTTGTTACATTTATGAAGAATGTATTTGTGAGCATTTTCCTGGTCCCCAATAATTAGGCAACATGAGTTATTCGTTTGGCAGATGTAAATAAGACATTTTTTATTCTATCTCTAAACTAAAATAATGCATGGCAACGTGTTGGCTTTCCCACAGTCACGTGATCGTGATAGTGGCGACATAAATCTTAATCAATCCCTGCAGTTGCAACTTTCTTGTATTTATTATACGCACACATTGAATTATATTTGCGATTTGCCAATGTTTTGTGTGTGTATGTGTGGGTGGGTGTGTTGGTTGCTGGCGGCAAAAAAAGCTTGAGAAAAACCAAAGGACGAATGAGTTTGAGCAGTGAGCAGTGAAGAGGACTGACTATGTTTGCACTTCTCATACCATGCCCCTGTGTATATACGTGTCACACGATGTATTCTATTGAGGAAATGAGAGTTGTCACTTAGCGTAATCTCATCTCTTGTCTGCTTGCAGATCTTTAGGTCAGACAAAAACCACTCGGTGATCAAACGACAGTACTGTCAATGGGTCATGGGAAAAAACCACCCCTTAGCTCACTCAATCTATCGCAGATAGCGTTTATTAGTAGCAATATATTATTACTGTGCGTCTTATCGACCGCCTGATCCACATTGCGAATTTACAATTTCCAAGAAATACCGTATATTGTACAAAAAGTTTTATCGCCAGCGATGCTTCTGCTCCATGCATGTTAACAACATACAGGCTGTTTCAAAACTCTTTGTACAAACTTTCAGGGTATGTAATATGCATGAAAGCAATACAAAAATTTCATATGAACCCATGTCCGCAAATGCTCGGTTTTGTCTGTAGCCCCCGAAACGTGACATCCGTAATGTATGCTCCCTAATGTGATGCTTGTCTCGCGAAGCCGACGTGTGACCCTAGGAATGAGCGGAGGAAGTTATGACAACGCAATTGTACAGTTTGGACACCAATAAGACAACATTTATTCGCAAGAGATGCATGTTCGAAATTTTTGTCTTGCTTTCTTGCATATTACATACCCTGAAAGTTTGTACAAAGAGTTTTGAAACACCCTGCATACAGGACCTGGAGTCCCATTGACTTTCTCATTTAACAGTCTACAAATGTTGATATTGCCATGAAGTGATGCTCTCACGTTGGCAAAGTTTCAGTATCATTATGTGAACAGCCTCCGAGATACAATTGACAAAAAACCATGTTCAGCTTAACTTTCTGTAACTTGTATCTCGTGTTTAATCGACGTCTAGAAATTATATACCCAAATGTGAAAACATTTTGTCCCAAAACTTGTCTTCAGAAAGAAATGACAACTACAAATGATTTGCGTCATTTATAGACGCACGGCCACCCAATTTCACAATATATTCACCTGTATTGTCTGTTGATATTGATATTGCCATCACAGGCGATTTGCAAAGACTATATTATGTACTATGCAGCTATGAAAAAGAAATGTAAATTTTTTCGGAGCCTGTTTGTCTGCAAGTTGAAACTTAGATAACATTGCAGACACATAAGGGTATCACTTTCTTAACTGCAATATTACGATTTCCCCCCGTTTTTATTTGCATAAGAACTTGCAAAATAAATTTGGAAAAATGTTTTTTAGTCTGGCTACTCATATGAATTATGTATTTGTTATCAAAGGTGACATAATAATTAATAATTCTTCAAGATTTCAGTGCGAATACTCGAAATTTGTAACTTTTTAAACATCATTGGGAAAAGTGCATAGTTGTATGACCACGTACATAACTACAAGGCCAAGGTCGAAGAACATGACGTCACTGAAGTTTCTTCTTTAGTAACAAAGCTTCCAGTTGCAATTTTTTTACATCGAAAGGCAATATAATGTAAACTTTAATCTCATTTAATCTGAAAATAATAACTGTGATGACATTGGAATGTATTCAGAAAACATGTTTACCAAAGTGTCGTTGTGATCGGTCATTAATGACGTTGAAAACGTTTAGCTGTATACAAATCTTCATTAGTATGCATGACTTGGTAATGAAACCAAGTTGCGTGCATGAATTTCATGGCCTACATTTTCCCGCGAGGAAACTTTCTTTCCCTATTCTTTCTTTCTTCAATTTCTTTACAGTTTGCATTCTTTTATTTTACATTATAAATAGGGAAAACAAGTGGGAGCTTTGCTGTTTCTGCTCGCACTCAAATGTAATAACAGACCAGAAAAGTAGGCATGGCTCAAAAGTGAATGCAACATTGTCTCTTTGAGGCCAATTTGAACAATTTCTAATAACTCACACGTAGCAAAAATGTAAGAACACAAGGGAGTCAACCAACAAATATTTTCTCACGCATCATGCTTAATTTTTGCGAGGTTTGCACGCAATAAGATCCCCCTTCTTCAGATGTTCCTTATCAGCATCCAACTTGACACGACAAAATCCAAATGCCAGACTATGTATTACATTCTCTTTTTTCCTAGAAATTTCACATCATTTTTTGGGGAAGATGAGCATGTAATTTTGCAACAAAAAAAAAGATTATCGATTCATGAACACATTATTATGGAAATAATAATAATTATTGCCATTAATAATAGACCTGCACTGATAACTTCCATGACGGAACACTGACCATAGGCAGTCGTTTTAAAGGAATCTGTCTTTAATAATACAGAAATAATCCTATTTTTGAACAGGTAGGTCTATTGTATAGCGGCACAAATGGTGCAAGCAAATAAGGTCAATGTTAACTTCAAAGTGGTCATCTAAATTCAACCACAAAACGATACACATGATTTATCAATAGATGAAAGCCGTGGTCCACATGTAACAGTCAATCATTTAAATTAACAAAATATAAGCTGTTGTGTGAAGAAAGCACATGTATCACCATCCATTTCACCAGGATTGCAATTAACATAAACCGAGCTTTTTGAGAAATTTCTAAAACTCCCATTGTTATTTTCCATGATGGCTTTTATAATGATTGTTTGAATATGTTTTTTGTTACGATAATAATTCGCACAACTATGCATATTGCCATGAGATTTTATTTCTTTGAAGGAAATGCCAAAATTCACATCTTTGCAAGAATAAAAGTTGCAAATTAGTCAGTATCAGTTGTGCCACCTGACTTCTAATGTTTACAATAATCAAACTATATTTGCTTGCAGATGATCTGTTAGTTAGCGCCGCAATCAATTCCCAGAGCTTTGAAACTTCGTTGAAAAATGCAAAATGTGGAAATTGGAGTTGAGTGGCCAATAGGGACGACTGATAGATGCGGGTTTATTAGCGCTACCACGCGCTACTCAAAGAATCTGTGTGGGAAAAGATTCTTTGCCTACGTCACGACGTCTGTTGATCACGTGACCGTTCCGATTAGATAAAGGCACCGAGGGGGGAGGAAGGGCAGCCGTGGGAGTATGTTTTTAATCCGTAACAGCGCATGGGAAACGGCGTCGGCACGCGCCCCTCCCACAAGCCGCCTTCCCCCACTACGACAATTTCCCACGACCATTGACGTCATGGGCCACATCTTAGCCTGTGACGTCACTACAGCCGCAATCTCTAGGGACCAGACGCAATTTTCGGCTTTCACCGCAAAAAAATTACATTTAGAAAAACATATTTTTTATGTTTCCATCTTTGGCAAGTTTTCGGTTCATGATCGTTTTTATTGAGCAGCAATCGTCTCTAGTTTGTAGAATTTGCATAATTTTCAGTTATAATTATCAGGATTGCAAATCTGCAAAATACGGTAATGGCCCCTTTTCTAACTAATTATTCCTTAATAAACACTTACAGGATGCATCTCGTGGAACACAGAAAAATTGGTTTCGGATATATTGATGTTAATATTGCTAATACATTGTGTCCCAAAAAAACGACCACATTTTTAATTGTTAATAACTTCGCGAAAACTTTACAGAAATTCACCGAATTTGACAACAATTTACTTGAATGTATTTGACATCTTTGTCAAAAATTTCAGCTAATCGATCAATAAACATGCCCGCTGTGACGTTATTATCATTGTTCAAAAATCTTACAATACGACCATTTTATTCAACGTTTCCTAAATAATTTCGGATTGCCTAGCTGCACAAGTTAATTAATGTAATACAATAGTGTAGCAAGTGTTAATTAAGAAGCCTGCTGACCCCGCGAAGTTTCCATCCTTTTTGTGGAAATTCTTGCACCAGTTTCCGTGCACCATAATGTTTTGATTCATGTAAATTTTTAATTAAAATCCTGTCTTCCAAACTAAACACCATTGCAAAAAATATTATTGCGATGGTAGGTTATCGAAATGTAAGCAACACTGTTCATCGTAACATTGCAACTGTTACCTATTAAAGAACGCCTCCCGAAGATGGCGCTCCACTACGATTGAGCTTTTTTCGTGCCATTAATTTGACGTCACACAGCGGGCGTGCCTATTGATCGATTTAGGGGAAAATTTTGGACAAAGATGTCATATCCACTCATGTATAGTGTTGCCAAATTTTGTGAATTTCTATAAAGTTTTTGCAAAGTCATTAACAATTAAAAATGTGGTCGTTTTTCTGGGACATAGTGTGCATAGCAGTAGCATGAAATACGAATTTGATACTAAACTGCCAACTGACTTCCAGTTTAACAAGTGATTATATAACAAAAGCTTTAATATTTTGTTAGCCCCGAATCGTATCCAATTTGCGAAATTACATTGCATAACAACATTCAATCATAACTGAATTTTCATCACTTTAAACGTGAATTATATCCCTATGCCCTCTTTTTGATGACCTGAATTACTCGTGCTCCCTGAGTAAATTTTGCATAAAAGCAATAAAAGCAAAAGCAAACAGAAGTGAAAGGAAGGATATCGGCCGTGGGAATTTGCAGTGTGTGACCAAAACAGCAACGTATTTTAAGTGGAGGGATTAATTGAATTTAGGACTGTTAATGATGATGGCATTTTGCGTTCGGAACCGCGAGGCATTTTGGGGACGGGGAGGGGAAGAACCATGTTATCTGTATTGTGTCTGCAGTCTGCTGTAGAAAAGTCTGCAGCAGGTCTGCTTTGGTATTGCCCCTTTCCAGTTTTCACCCACGGTAATTAGCGAAGACTTGAGGACCGTGAGAGCCGAAAATTTCTTCTCACCATGGCGGCAAAGTGTCAAATCCAACTTTCCAAACAAATTTCTCATTGCTTGCATTTATTAGTACCGTTTGAAGCCGCCGCCAAAACCTCTCGCCATTTTGGCGCTATTTTTAAACCGGGTTTCATACAACAAGAACGTGGAGAATGCCTTGTCTTCTGGCTTTTATTGTATTTGTTCATTTTCCGTTTTCTGCGCACCACACATTCCTCTACTCCTGTTCACCTTGATGTCCATGTATGCGATGACCACCTGTGTAACTTGGTCGTTCACATACCACATGCACGTGTTTTTCATGGGACCGGAAAACTTGCAGGATCTCATGAAACTTCATACTTTGCTCACTGCAGTGTACTCTGTGAGAAATATACTTACCGTGGGCAATGTAGAGCATTCCCAGCCCCAGAAATGCAACAATAGCCTCTTGAACAGTTCATTGTGAGAAAAATGCAAAGCTTTCGTGAATTTATTTATCGAAGCTTGTTTGAAAATTAATTTTGCATGGTTTGATAACTAACTGTGAAATCATCTAGAAAACAATGAATGTCAGAATTCTGTCAAAATAGGAAACCGAGGTTATTGTTAAGTTTTGCAGTTTTCATTCTCATTCGGTCTGAAAATTTTGCTGTGCATAAAAGGCTAATGCTGGAATGTATAGGATTTGCGCTTGGATTAGTGGGAATTGGTGCAAGTGCTTGTTGTGCTCGGTCATCAATGCAATTTTGGGAGTGCTTCATCTGCATGCGGTCCTTCCCACAGAAAATAACGAGCCACAGTGGCTGCCTTTCTTCCTTTTCTCTCTCACCCATGTCACTCGTTTTATACAATGCCAACCGATTGCTTTCCTCGTCCGATTCACAACTTCAGACAGACATGTCAAGTTGCAAATGTCCAATTCCCACACCCTTGTATATGTATGTATATACAGTATACATTCGAGTCTGCAACATCTCCAAATTTCCTCATCGATATCCTTATACAAGAAAACCTCTATAATCCGGACCCTCTGTTATCCGGTCCCTCCACATCCCGCACATCGGATTAAAAGTTTGCAATCCAGTATCATGCCTTGGCACGTCCACAATCCAGACACATTTTGACAACTGTATCAACAATGTATGTGTGGATTAGTAAAATTCACAAGATTGGCATATCAGTTGGGTCATAACCACTATACTGTATACTTATTACCTACATATTCCAGAGTTCTACTTCAGTGCAATCATGTGAAACCTTCCATGTCAATTCGAGTCAATGTTAAATTTCATTAAACTGTAGTAGTTATGCGCAAATATAACCTAAATTTCTTAATCGGCTGCGTGAAGATTTCAAATGCTGGTATACCTACGAGATTTTTCGGCCTTGTGATATATCCTTGAAATCCGATTGGTCCAATTCACTTCGGTTCCCACCAGTTTGCTGGACATGACAGTGCAATCTGTCCCATGTGGATAAGCAGATTAGATTGTTCTATGAATTTGTATTTTAATTCAATGCCAGTTTAAACACATTTGAATGATGGACATATAAAAAATATCCAAATTCGCATCGTTTGAATGCAGTGAGAAAAACATTGATAGCACACATTGGCATAATAACGATGCCATTGTGTCACATTGTGTCCATTAGTATGAAATGGCAATTTAGCCGGATTTACATTAGCATTTTCCATATTATTCCCGAGGGAAAGTACACTGTCGGCCATATTGGAAATGACGATTTCGGATGCGAAGGGCGGTGCCATTCATTGTACGTGGGAACTCTGGCGAACGGGTCACGTGGTTCTCCTTTGGTCACGTGACCATTGCTGCGCACAGAGCGCGCTTCCTCTACTACGATTCGAAGGGCAGCCATTTCCGGCGGCCATTTTCGACAAAACTAACACGCTTTTACCCAGGGAAACTTGAAATCAAACCACTTGGGAACGGATGGAATATATCTACCAATATGAATTCCACCAAGCGAGCTTCCTTTTTCTTTTTATTTCAATGTTAGTATCGCAAAGAGCGCTCGAAAGTGAAAACATTCGCAGCAAGATGGCCACCATTTTGTTTCCTTTCCCTTTCGAATTAATTGGTTGTGGCGCGTGCCGATGACGTCACAGGGCGTGCGACGTAAAATGAACTGATTTCTAAACAGGAAATTGGTAATGCTTTTAGTCTCGGTTTAGTCATCTGATCTCATTTCTCACACTAGATTATCGATTGGGTGTGGGTGGATGGGAAAAAAATGGGCGAGATTTTTCACTGTTCGCATGAATGAAGTCTGAAGTAAATGAATGAACGAGCAGGGGAAAAAATGCGTTATGGTGACAGAAAATATGAGATCTAAGTTTGAGATAATTCGCCAATTAATTTGGCATTTCCTTTGGGATCGCGTTGGAGAGAAAAAGTTCATGTGAATTTCCATAAGTTGCACTTGTAACTTTGGGAACGGCTTTTGCAAAAGGACTTGTAAACGGTGAGAGTCTTCCCAGAATAATGAAAATTTTCTCAGTCGCCATTTTCTTTGTGGCCATTATGGAAGCAACCGTCCGAATCCAGCGCTCCCTTCAATTTTCTATAGTTTCCGCTAAAATTCGCAAAAACCATGGCATTGTTTTTTTATTGTAATCATTCCTTCGTTTCTCTTGTATAAACCATACCTAATTATAATTTCTTTTCACGCTTCCCATAATGTTTTACTGTGCGATTTGGAACCAATTTTAGGCTGTTATGTTATGGAGGAAGTTATGATTTCATAACGGAAAATCATCCAACTAGAAATAATTGGACATAATTGGAGAGTTTGCAGTTTGCTACACCCCTGCTATTGTAAATGCACAAAATATTCCTACCAAGTACAACGTTTGTTATGGATTTGTACATACGACCAATTTATTGCGGAAACTACATATACTAAACAGTTTGTTGGCCTCACATTAACTCACTGTTGTTTTAATTCTTTTAATTAATTCCCAAGATTGCTTTTTATTTTGTCCAATTTTCTACTAACTACAGTAGACGCTCCCTATACTTGGTATTCTAATACTTAATACAGACACCGAAAACTATCATCATTTGCATGCTATACTTAATAAATTCTAATATTCTATATTCCATATTCTTAATACAAAATTAATAACCAAAATCGAGTATTGGAATGACGAAGTGTGGTAGGGTGCATCTGACACATGAGCAGGCCCTTGCTTTGCAATTCTCTTGCTCAAACTGATATTAGAAACTTTTTTGCCAAGTGAACAAAGGATGTCTCCCATTTAGATGCACACTTATAATGAATTGATACTTAGTGCATTCTAATAGATTGTGCCCCACCAGGATTATCGAGTATTCTGTTGTACCACTAATATCATCAAATTGAAACGGCTATTATTTTAGAGAAATTTAGACTCTTCTACGATCGAAAATGACTTTGTTTGTTGTCATAAAATTGCACTTTTGAGTATGGGTTAAAGAGAAACAAATACGCACCGTTGTTTTCAAATTCACATACAAATTACAAAAGTGGAAGTTTGGTAGTTGCTTTTGCAATTGGGCATTGTGAAAGGTGGTCTCGTTACACAGGTTTTTATGGGTACGAGTGGGTCCTATGTTAGGTCTAGTGAGACAAGAACCAGTTTACGATTGCGTTTACTTTTTGCTTTCTGAAATAGACACGAGACGGCGAGACACACTTGGACACAGACTCGTGCATGGACAGGACATGAGGTCCAAGGGAAAGAAGGGACCAAGTTTTTTTGCATCAAAGACCCTTTGCAAAACTCCTTTTCCCTAGGGACGTTTACCCCAACCTCACTTCAATATAAACCTACCTTGGGAACATCAAATTCAACAGGTTTATATGTATGTGTATTTAGCCTACATATAGACTTCCATTATAATAGATCTGATAAAATATTTGTTAATAAATTAACTTCTAATGAAGTTTTCTTTCCTCTAAATTAATGGCGTTGCCATGAATTTAATACTGTATTAGATTAACATTAATCAAGTTGTTGTTGGTAAAAACAAGGGAAAAGCTAGAACTGTATATCATACCTTATAATACTAAATTCTGGTTTTGCAATTGCGTGCAAATATTTTTTAAGTTTTCATGGGCACGATTGGAACTTGTTTAGGAAACTTGATATCTGGAATGCAATTCACGTTAAAACAAAGTTAACAAATTTTGCACAAATTCTAGCATTTGGGTACTGTGTGAACATGCATGCTCAAATCTTGGGATCAAAGTAAAAGTTATTTAATGCGAAATGTTTAATATAGCATATTGACAATTACAGTAAATAATCAGTGTAGCTTTTATAAAAGCGCCTGAGAATTTCGCAATTTCAATGCTAGCCAATAATTTCCTATAGATCTCTACTGATCCTTTGCTGGGAATGCCTTATGTTATTAGGGTTATTCGCACAAGGACCTGAAGGGGATATTTTTCGAATAATGGCTTGCACTCTTCAGACTGGCACTTTGTGGGATAGGTTCAGTGTGAAAAATACATTTTGAAGGAAAACGAAATTGTTAGGTGTACGAAATTCCTTTGCAAGTGTTGTGCAATGGGTTTTGCCCCGCCCCTTGGCCTTTCCTCTTTTTGCTTTTTCTGGTTTTATATGGGCCATGTTCCCTCGTACCTGACCCAGAAGCCAGGCACCCAGGCCCCAAGCATTGCCCTAGTAAGAGCAAAAACCCAGGAGGCAGCCTGAGTCCGCACCTAAGGGCCCTTTACTCACGTTGCTCGGAATGCCCCCTATAACCCGTACTCCACCAAGGGCCACTTCCCACGCCCGCCATTTCAACTTTTCCCACGTAGAATGCAGACAAATTGCCTACTGCGTAAACTTGTTTTGCAGACAAAACTTTTTTCCATCAATTTTTATATGCACCAGGTAACAAAAGTGTCGCTCTATGTCTTTGAATTCTTCAATAAATCACACGGATAGGTTACATATCCTACAAATTATACCGTTTAGTTTAACAAATTATCTGCACACTTCAACATAAATTCAATAAAAAAGTTGTTTATATTTCCGAGCCAATTTTAGTGATATGTCAATGAGAGCAAAAACGCCCCAATGACGAAAGTTTCTCGTTAATTACAGACTCAAAAATTGAAATACTGTATATGTTGTCAAGTGATCCGCTCAGATGTTTTCGCATGTTGGGAAAATTCCAGCATTTATCAGACTAACAGATAACAAGATAATTTCAAAATCACTTTCCGTTTACCTTGGTTCAACTTTTCCATAATACATATATGTACTACTCATATTTATATGCAGTAACTGTGGTCTTTGCAACAATTCGCTTGCATCATAATCGGTTGAGGTAAAAATATGTTGGCTTTTCGAGTGAATTTTGCCATTTCCCTGGATATATTTATAGCAATTGGTATGTAGTAATTGCAAGCTGTGTGTGTGTTTCAAACCAAAATGAATAGGCATTTGAGTTATTTCAGTGGCCTTTTTACCCATGCAGCTTAAATTTACCAAAATTTACCAAGTCTTTTACTCGGCAATAGTTAGGGAGGTTCAGGTAATGAAACTATATGATGGAAGACCTTATCCTTGGCTCCACAAAACACATTATTAGTTGGCCATTCAATGAAAAAGATAGTTTTGCAGGGGGTCGTCGCACCTCATACCGGGTCAACTCATACCTATACAAGTCATACCCATATAACTTATACCTTGGACAACTCACACCCCAGGCAACTCGTACCACTCAACTCATACCACACATCTCGTACCAATACAAGTCATACCACAGATAACTCATACCGCCGACAACTCATACCTGAATCTTTATTCATACATTGGATATTACCAATTACATATTAGACATTATATAATAACAATGGGAACATGCAGTTAGGTATGAACCCACAGAGATGCCACTCTTCCCATTGCAGCAGTTTTCAAAATTTCAAACTATTTAGTACAGTAGCAGGTTTGTCGAGTTTGGGGCGCAATTTCACTCAGCAACAACACTGTTAATTGAGTGTTCCTGTGGGTCGTTCATAAATGGAAATTTGCCACGAATGAAAGTATTTAAAAAGTTAGTTTTTGGATAACCTTGAAGGCAGTAGCAGAGGTCAAATATTTTGACACAATTGGATAGAGCACCCCTGACATACTGTCACTGCATATTCAGATTTTAATACAGGGTGAGTCTAAAAGTCCTTTGCACCCCCAAAAACTACCACATTTCCGCAAATAAAAAAGTGTGAATATGCAGTGACAGTAAGTCAGGGATGCTCTATCCACTGCTGATGAAATATGTGACCTCTGCAATTGCCTTCCAGGTCATCCGAAACCTAACTTTTTAAATACTATAGCTGGAACAAAAGTTCAAATTATAACATTGAAGAGGACATTGATATTAGTACAACACAGCAACTTTCAATTGAAAAGGAGCAGAAGAGAAGCGGCAGCAAATTTAACAGTTTTGGGTGTTTCACGCAAGGCGTGTATTGCAAGGACGACGGCCAACAAGAACATCGATGGCAATTTCAATTGAGACGTGTATTGCAGGGAAAATGACTGATACAAACAACCCTACAACTTGTCAACAAGAACAATTACAAATTTTTGTCGACTTCCGGACGGGAATCTATTAATTTTTTATATGGGGCCTAATTGTAACGAAACTAAAATTTTCTAATGGCTAAAGCTTCAATGTACTATGTGTAAAAAAGAAATTTTGTCCAAACTTTGCAAATATTCGGATTTGCACGGTAATGACGGGAAAAATTGATGAACGTACACATTATGGAATTATACCCTCCCCTCCATTTTATCGTACACTTTTGTCAGTCACCAAAGACCCTGCCCCCCTTAAAGCGAACGTATTTTATGGGTGATCCCTTATTTGATCGCTGGCAAGTGTTTGATAATTATGGGAAGACAGACATTTCGGAATCGTCTGCCTTCGAATTCTAGCAGAAGCATATATTAACTGTCGTAGTCGGGAACCTTGGAGAGAAGTACACATGTACAAT
>WWPM01021607.1:0-10633 GCA_023279145.1 Glomeris maerens
AGTATGTCGTGTGTGACATGAAAAAATGAAAAAGTCGGCAAAAGTCAAAGAAAACAACCAGTTTACTATAGTAGGGGAAAATGTCACCGTTTGTGTACACGTAGTTTCTAGTTGGAAAGAAAGCATTTATCAGATTCTTGGGCGCAATAAAGACCTATGACGTCACTCCATTGGCTACAATTATCGTATAACAAGTGTTCAAAGTCAACAACAGTCTTGAAAAACACAGCAAAAAAAGTTAGATATAAATGTAAGCGCAATATCTGTGAATTTACACATCTTTTGAACACATTTCATAAAAATGTTCAACACTTGCATCTTCAAAAAAAATATGCCTCAAAAAGGGGCGTGGTTATGGTGGTTGAGGTGGGCGTTGACAGGTAAGCAACCAACAAAAACTATGCCTATATTCTCTTTAGGAGGCATAAACCGCTCTGAAGGATCACCAAAAGGCACAAAGTTTACTTCGTGGTTTTTTTAGTTTTCATTTTAGCACAAACAAAAAATGAAGAAGAAAATGTATAAGGGCACGGAGAGGGTTCGTGGGAACAAACACCATCTCTCTTTTCCATCAAGAATTGGCCCAAAAGATGCCATCTGCACATGTGAGAAATTATTTCCCGATGCTGGCTTTGGAAAAATTCTTTCGATGTTGATGATAGTAATGAAGATAATTGTGATATGCGAACCAGGTAAAACCCCTTCACTAGTTATTGTTCCTTCATTTTATGACCATTATCTGTTTGAGATAAAACAAATGACCTACGTGTTAATTATGATTAGTTGAAAGCCGTTCACGCTGTTGGAGTTCACATTTCAAATGCTAATTATGCGCCATATCGTCTATTTATGTAAATGTAATCTGCATATCTACAAAAATACATCATAATGTCCATGCAGTGGAACATGATAGCCTATTTCCGACGTAAAAAAAAGCCTCCAGTCTGGAAAATTAAGCAAACGTCATGAAAGAATTTATTTGCAGAAAATTAAATACACATTATAATTTAGTAATTTCGAAATTAGAAAAGAGCATTCAACTCTTATCTCATATTCAAGTTCATGCAATTAAAGACAATATATATGAAACAGAATAAAATAATGTCCTGGTTCTTATCTTATTAAAATGCCAAAAACACATTCCTGTACGTAGTATAAATGTAAAAAAAAGCTTAACAAATGTATTGTACAACTCATGTTTTGCTTGTCATTTTAACAATATAGGACTATATACAACAATTACAATAAAATATCGCAAATGCTTCGGTAAGCTGTGTGCTCATTTCTACATGTCACTTAAAAATGTATAGTCTCTAATTAATTATTTTTATTTAGCAATCTGTATATTAGGCTACATAAGCATGCCATTCAAACAGTTCATAAATTATTCCATACCGAATGAATAATATTAAAACTGAAAGAAAGTCGCTTTGTATGGGTGTGACAGCATATATAACATCGACAATAATCTCCATATAAAAAAGTGTAATTTTACAACATATTTCCAAAAAAACATATTCTTTACATTTAACAGCTAATGCCTTTAATTTTAGTTAAGATTAGTGCAAATATATATGGGTTTAATTTTAATTAAATTGTCCTAGTGCACGGTCTATTTTAAAACAATTGTATTAAGCATCGATCAGCAAGCCAATTTTGGCATCTAAAACATATTTAGGTTTGTCACAAAAGTATCAACACTGCCATGGATAAATGGGACATGCAAAAAAGTGCTTTAACATTTATTATACTATTTCTGTTGAAATTAAATGTGCAGTTATTGAAAATCTTGAACTAGTTTAGTTTCTTAGAGATTTTTCCCTGTTTGTCACAGGAGTTGCACACCAAAAGCAATTTTAGCTTCAAATACCTATACTACAGCGTTTCATAACTTCTCATGTCCAAATAGAAACATAAACAAATGCAATAATGTGAAACGAAGAAGCTTGTCAGGGGGAATGTCAAAATAAAGAATAAAGTTAAAGGGTTTTTCGTCTTATTTTCTTTCTCTGTCAGTTCAGTTCATTCTGGAGATATACATACACGTACATTCACATGCGCATATGAAGAGTGAAAAGAGAGAAAAGAGAGTGTGCGGGCTGCGACTGTTGTCAATCATCTCATCGGAACCATTTCTACAAGATTTGCTGCATCATAGGTTCATTGTTCTTGGTCGCTTATCGGACCAGATGATCGGTAACAGGGCGACTGACAAGCAGTGACTAATGGCGCAAGTCCTCCACTCTACGTATAACACCCTTAAGTCGGTGCCATCAGCATTCTTGTCAGCCATCTTTAAATGCAGTCTCTCGTTGCTGCAAATCAGCTCCAATCGCTCAATATTTCCCAACCTCCTCGTTTCAATTGTTCCATATTTGCCCCACCCCCTCACTTCACTCTTTTTACTTATTTCTCCCTTTTTTTCTTCTCCATTTTCCTATTGCATGCTGAGAATTATTGCGACCACTTGCAGGTAACAACACTACACTTCCCGGCGCCATGCCGCCATTATCCAGCAATTTCATTTCATCCCAAATATCACGACTAAATAGAGCTTCACCTGAATGCCTCAACGGATCATTACATTTCACCTGCATATATTTGTAGAACACTGCTGTTCCCAAAGACTGTGGTGCATTCATGGCACTACAGTATGCAATGCACACTAAAAAGGATTGGTGAAAGAAAAATGCAACTTTCCTCAAATTAGGTAAACACTTTTTAGCAATAACGAATATTTCCTTCCGATAAAAACTTTGTTTTCATGGCATATTATGGAGCTTAAGTACCTATATTGTTATTTACAAACGCATCACAGGGTGTTTAATTTGTGGAATTTTTAATTATTTCCTAGAGAGCATTTCGTCGAATTATTTCCCTTACAAAATCAAACTTACATAAACAGGCATAGGAAAATCTTGCATTTCTTAGAAGGCTGATGCCAGTAAATATAACACCTTTCTGTACAGGTGGAAAGCCATGCAGTTAAAAGGGGAATTTTTGAATTCTGTCAAACCATTGCAAATTAAAAGCGGCAGCATGCATTCATGTAACCTTGTGAGACATACGAATGTTAGCTGAAAGTTTGAAATTGTGCAGTGTGCAACAGGCGAGAATAATTCACACATGTCAGCGAATGTAGAAACTAGTCTGCTTTTAGTAGTCTAACAGAAAATGTTACACATACCGAACCCAACAATTTCCAAATATGTACTAGGGTTAAAATAATAATGCGAGCTTACAATTTGTATTTCCTAGATCTTTGACAAGTCTGCTATAATAAAGAATATGTAAAACTTTACTTGGCTGTCAAGCAGATGCCACAAACTGAACACCCTTTAAAAATGCTTGCGAACAAAAACTAGTTGTAGAAAGTTACAATTTTTGTCTATCATTCTTAGTGTGAATTTCAAGACAAATATGAATGTACCATATACATATAACATGCATCGTTCTACTGCAATGAAAATGCATCAACGCAGACCCAACGCTTTATGTAGCCTTTGGCCACATGGTAAAAGGTCCTTTAAATTCCGTATATATACATAGCACAAGAATGCGAGGACAGTGATATGCAGGTAAGCCCATTGGGTCGCTTCTCTCTTCCTGTAGAATACTTTCTCAGCATTGCACACTTGCTTGGATTTAATAGGGCTTCTGTGTGGACTAAATTAATGTTAAGTAAATAAATATATGCATATGACAAATTTATGCAGCACTTGCATTCATATTTACACATTTCTATATCTATTCCAAATATTTTTACCAATTCTTAAAATGCCAAAATTCATAAATCCTTTGGATTCATTGAAACTTCAATCAGATGTAGTATTTCAGCTGTTTCATGTCTACATTTCAATCCGACTTCATCGAGTATTGTTGTACATGACGTCACGCCAGAGTGAAGCAGAAACGTGACATCAGTGACCTGACTGCTACTGGTGAAGTAAGCAATGAGAAACTTGGATGACGTCATAATCACAGGTGAAACGGAAGTTCACGTCAGGGAGTTCCCCATATTTCCTGCCCAACCAAATAGTCGGCAAAAAAGTATAGGCGAAAAGAAAAGAATAAAAAAAGCCCTCATCAAATGTTGAGGTGGTCGTATTCAA
The DNA here is from genome assembly GCA_023279145.1 of Glomeris maerens. NCBI lineage: Eukaryota > Metazoa > Arthropoda > Diplopoda > Glomerida > Glomeridae > Glomeris > Glomeris maerens. The sequence continues at coordinate 4,113 of WWPM01021607.1, forward strand.
GGACGACGACATACTATAGTATCAATCGCACATTTCTGCATAAATTACGTGACGTCATAAGCGGGTCATAAAGCGACAAGTGAGGTAGTCCTCGCCATCAGCACTTGACTTTTGCACATGGCAAAGTCGTACCGGTGGCATGCCAATTGTCAACGAAAGAAAGGGGAAAAACGGCGAGACAAAAAAATGCAAGACAGAGATAAGAAATGAAAACCATGTGGCCGCGTGTCAAAGGTCACGGAAAACACGCTCATTTCTGCCGAGTAAACTGCAAACCCGGATCTAGTCGTTGGCAGTTTGCAGCTCACGTATTAAGTGGAGAAAATGGATTTTTTTTGCGAGCGCTCGTTGCAAGAAACAACACTTTTCTTACTCTTTTTACTTGCTCGGAAAGTAAAGAAATCTTGTGTTGATCTTACCATAGAGTGTCCCAGGTATTCGGCAGCATTGTCCGAAATGTACAGCAGTTTCCCATTTTGTGTCATCATCATCAAGAAGCCGCTTAAAGCCTGCAAAAAATAATTCAAACACAATTGCAATCTTTTCGTATTCGTTAAAATTATTATTATTCATTATTACTTCATCACCACACATATTCAAGCGAAAATTAGTGGTTTTTGTAACTCAATTACAGTAGACTTATTACATGTCTAAAAAAAAATCCCTGGCTAAGCAAAAAATTTACTGAATCAAAATTACTTGCCTAAATTTAATCAAGCCCGAATAATATAAACAAATATTCTTTGATTAAAATTCCCCCTCCCCAAAAAAAAACTTGTTCTCAAAACAAAACAAAAAAAAATATGAATTTCACATATAGAACACCTTATGGTGTTAACAAACGTTTTTCATCCATGACAAGACAAAAATAGAATTTTTACACTTCCAAATGTTGTAAAAACTAGTTTTCATCTGAAGGTGTATAAATCTTGCCTTTCCTGTTAAGACATCTTACAACACTACACGTACAGCCTACCATATGCACTAGACAAAAGTATAGTAATAAAAATTGGTCTAACAGACTAATGTCCAACTCTACGAATAATAAATGGATAACTAAATAACAAAAATAGGCTACACTTATTATTTTGTACTTAGCACAGCAGAAACATGGATCCACCCACATAAAAGCAGAAGAATGTATGTATACAAAATAGCTCCTATTTGAGCCATGACATTCTTTGAAAATGAACCGAAAACAGGTCCAAAAGTAAACAAAGAGGCATGCTGACTCATGATTAGCCTCAGAGGCCGTCACTCGGCTGACAATTACTTTTCCCATGCTTGCTAATTTTGATAGTAACTTACATCATAAAAAGCATTATGGAAACAAAAGAGGGAGTTGAGGGTAGTTCATCAAGAGAGGCAACGCGTGCCACATGTCATCAAAGCCACTTTATTGCCACAGCTAATGAGGGCCATCATTTCTTGGCCCCTATTTCCGTGACTCTTTTCAACCAACTTCTTAAACACAACAAAAAAACAAGGAGCAAAATGAAAGAATTCTCCCCAGATATACGGTACACCTGTAGTCAAGCACATCCCCAACCGTGGCCATAACACCTTCAGATCCATCAGCTGGCTTAAGAGTTAGGACCTTGCAGACAACTCAACTGTATAATCAAGGCCATAATTTTTGACCAGAACCAGATACCATTTGGTTTCACGGTTGTTGTTCCCCATTTTTTCTCTCCATTTTTTGCTTTTAAGGGTGGAGGGATGAAAAAATGATTTCAAATGCATCTAAGACTATATCTCCGACTTCTCAGTCACGACTTTCTTAGTAAAACGACTTGCAATTGTCTCAATTAGGGAGGATAGGGTATAGAAGCAAACCGGCAATCATATTTATTACTGATAAAATATCGGGAATAAAGTCACATTTTTTGACAGTAGCTTATACAGGCCATTACTCACAGGTTTTATTGGTGGTAAATTGAGACGGGATTTATAGGTAATTACGGCAACACATACGGCTTACTTACATTGATCGATTGTACTGCACAGTTGGTCACGATTTCAACCAGTTTACAGGGTTTCAATATTTCAACTTGCTGTATTATATATCAAAGTGATGTGTAAAATATGCCACAGTATACAGTTTGGGATAGTGTAATCCTGAATTACTTTTTTCTCTCTTTTATCACATATCAATTTCAAGAGTGCTTCCCAACTTATATTATTACAACTTTGTTTGGACTAAAGTTAAGTAAAGCAATGTGCGTTAATTTGATTCAACATGTCCTAATATGATTACTTGCCTATATAACAGACATTAAAAAATATCCGTTTTGAATCCTTCAAACATTGTATTTCTTTGTAGCCAATAACGGTCATTGTATATCTTTAAAACAATTAATAGCAGACATTTATTGCAGTTGGTCTGTAAAACACGATACACTGTATGAAATTGGTTTCATTGAGTTAATGTTATGTGCATTTGATTTCCCCTCATAAAATACCTTTCCTTTTCAAAGCAAGAATGTAAAGGTAATGCTCTTATCTACAAGGCCCATAAAAAGAACAAGAATTTGTTTGAAAATAATAAGGGGAAAATTACAAACTGATGCCTATTTATCTTGCACCTTGTCAATAAATGCAATTGCTTTCGTGCACCTTATCAAAATTCATTAAATATGCGCTTGGAATTTCAGTTAGAATCCACATAGGGATAATTCCCGATGAGACAGTCAACTGGACAACCTCGGTTTACTTCCAATAACCGTATAATTTTATCACCAAAGTCGAACATAACTAACGGTTAACAACAGTAACAAATGATCATTTCTATTTTGGGCTTACAAAAGGTGCCAAAAAACGGGTATGACCTCGAAAATCCCTTAAATTCCGACTGAGTAACAACATCCGGGTTGTTTCCAATGTGAAAGTCCCGGTTTTTTTTCTTTTTGAAATTTGCAACACACAAGTGAAATTGTTTTTAAGAAACAAATATAATGCCAGAGATTCAGTGTTTCACCTATAGAGTGTTCATTGTAACTTCCCCTAATTTGGCATTAAAATCTGTAATTCTTATTGGTGACTCTTACTGAATTCATGCTTCTTATGCATTTCCATGCAAGATTGGTGAAAAATCATTTTTGATTTACTACCTACAAAATGTATTACGCTGAAATGTTAGCCGGTAAACGTTTCGTTGCTTTGTAAATCGTGCAACATCTTGATTACGTCTTATTGTTTTCGTGCTGAAGCTTCTCTCAAATTTCCGGTGCCGAAATTATAGCTCTTCTATGCAATTGTAAGGTTTAAAAAAAGAAGCACAGCCAACCCAGCAAAACTCATAAACCATAAACTTCTGTTATGTAATTCTCCATCTTGGTAAACTTTTCACCCGCTCCAAATTTTCAATCTTCAGTGTACAATATGTACAAGAAACCGAAATGACTATTTAGTAGGAATATATACTACAGGCTACTAGGTACTACCATTTATAAGCATTTAGTGAAGTGCGAACAATTATAGTAAGTATAGGCATATATCATTTCGTACTACTATTACTATGTATTACATAAAAGAACTAGCAGACATATGTACTATTGGACTAAACGGAGAGCTCCAAGCCCATTTTTCGATTATATTATTATACAGCAAATTCAAGTAAAAATTAGAAACTGGGCCCAGCGAATTCACCATTTTCAATCCTCCCAAAAGGTACACTTGGATCTGGCCGACAAATAAAAAATAAAGAGAGGGGACCGCGCTTAAAAACGCACAATTGCGTATATAAAACGTTTTAAATCTATACATACGACAAACTATTGTTTTCTTTACTAGTCTACGAATGAAAAAGGCCTACTTTTAAATAAAGGAAAAAAATATATCCATGACAATTGAATGCATCAGCGGTTGACCTACGCAATTCTAACCTGGAAATACTTGGATTTACGAGCGAGACGACGGTGAAAAGACGCCGAGACGATGGCTGCAAATGAAACGAAAAACTAAACGACGTCGGAGGCCCATAATGATCGGGGATAAATAAAGCTTTCACGCTATTATCGCCGTCGGCCATCTCAAGACTGGGCTCGAGAAGTTCTATGGCCTGAGTTGGTTGTTGCACGCCATCTTCTTTCTTCGTTCGTTTCATTCCACAGCCTCGGCCTCAGCAAACAGAGCCACAAAAAATCACAAAACTCCTCCCGGCACGCAAAAAAGGCAAAACAAAAATCCTCAAATGTCAACAGACAAATAAACTGCGAACACCTAGCTGTAGAACAGTAGGTCTATTCCGTTGTTATTAACAAAGGGAAAGGGTGAAATATCGCAGATTTGGGAAATGCCATATACAACACAGTTCTAAGTAATTTCCATTATGGGCTCCATGAAGTTGAAAATGCCGTAAAAGATCAAATATTTTCCCGGGGAAATTGCTATTTAGAACCGGTCTTGGAGGGGATTAAATTTTTGATGTCCCTACGCCGAAGTTCGATAAAAAAAAATTCAACTGAATTATCACAAATTTCCTTCAGATTTCGAAGATGTTGCCCAATCTTTTTCGTGACAGAATTCAATTTTTTAAATGAAAACTTCATTTAAGTTCAATTCAACTCAACATCCACCTCCAAAAATTTATCGGAGGGGGGCTACATTCGATGGAGGAAAACACTAAATCAGTATTTACGGGATGTTTTCTGTTATTTACAACACTAAAAGAAACGATCCCAAGAAATCCATGGGCACCTTGCAAAAAAATTCAAGAAAACTGTCCACAAAGTTACAAGCATAATGTTGTACTTTGGTCACAATATTATCTGCACATAGGTAGGAACTTGATATAAAATACAACAATTTCCTGAAACCACTGAAATTACGCATTGCAATGATAGAAAAATAGCTATTAATTGCTGAATTAATATGTAAATTAATCAATGTTATTGTATTTTGGGGGAAATTTGTGTGTGCCTTTTGCAGAAAATTGAAGTGGTGAGGGGAGGTGTTAAAATGCCTGTGCTGAAAGAACATGACGACTTCAAAGAAAACTAAGAAAAGGCGGGTAATAAATCTCGGGGATCAAGTGTGAATATTCATTTCTGTAATATCGAGCAGATGCATCAGCTTCATGGCGTGGCCATGCAGACAATGACCGCCTTAATTGATGTTATCTCCGGCGCCGGCGTTAAATTTGCCGCCACCGCGGGGGTCACTCTTATCAAGTGCAGATTCAACGACTAAAAAATTATAATGCGTGCGAGAAAAAAAGAATATTGAAATAAGTAGAGAGCGAATGAGAGAGAAAGAGAAAGAGCACGTGGCCGACTGGGTCGAAAGCAAAACACGGCGCCATCTTGAAACGCAGTCGCAAATTAGGAACACACTTCTTTTTACCTTTGAGAATCCAAAGTTGGACGTGGGCACCTCCATACCGACTTCCTGCTTCCGGAACACTGCACAAAACAGAAAATACACGCGTGTTAGACAGTTTACAGTACCAATTTCCTGCTAATTATACATGTAGAGCAACAAGAGCATGCAAACAAATGCTGTTGTACAATATATACATGCATGCATATGTGTGCGTAATAAATTTCCAAGGAAAAACCGGAAATGAGATTTCAAGGAGAAAAGGAAAAACATTGGATAACACAGAGAGAAAACGAGACAATATGTCACTCGAGTTGAGGCAGTAAAACTAAATTGGTGATTTTAAAAACAAAACAAGACGTAGTTACAAGGGCAAAAAGCAGCAGAAACAACTAATGGCAAAAACTTCCTCTCTTAAATCAAGCGGTAACTTTTTTGTGTGTTCAGCCTTGTTTTTTTTCAGAGATGATGGAAATCAACTTTTTAACTTCTGCCTTTGCACAAACTGTGTCATCCAGATTAGTAACGGTAAATATACGGTAGATATGTACAAACACGCATGATTAGCGGAGCCAGTATTTTCTATTGTACCACAACTAAAACCATGAACAGCTACTACTGCATACTTATTTAAACGTAGCTTTAACGGAATTGGCTTATATTAGAGGTCTTCTTCATTACTGTTTGTATACAGTATAAGTGTCATTATTAATCCAGTTGTCAATTTTAAGTCCAATCTCATATTTGCATTAACATTATGTTATCAGAAATGAAATTAGAGAATTTTAAATAGATTCACTGGAAAATTAGCCGGAATTTGCACTACTCTTTATTTTTAAAATTAAAATGTTTGTTGCGTTTATTGAGAGAGGATACATATTGTGGTATATCTTGAAGATTAAACTTCGCAGCAGAGTGGCGCAGTGGAAGCGTGCTGGGCCCATAACCCAGAGGTCCGTGGATCGAAACCATGCTCTGCTATTGACATTTTACATATTTCCCTTGTGTTTTATTAAATGCGATCGGGAGAAGTTCGTCATAGGTCACGCAAATGAGGAGGCAAAGATATTAAGTTTGCGCTAAGTGAAAGTTATTTCAATATGAATTACCTACACGGCGTATTTGCAAAACCGCTCATGGGTTGGCGTGAAATTATTCCAATATTTCTTGTTGTTCGCATACAATTGAAATTTAACCAAATA
>WWPM01021612.1:0-28690 GCA_023279145.1 Glomeris maerens
TGTAGGTGATCATGACATCAATCCAAATCACAATCATCTAATACTAATGGTGTAGTAAGTAGACTGTGTAGTTGTCACTGTATCAGTCAGTGCTAGAATCTGACTGGAGCAATGGCGGCCAAATTTAAGACAATTAAAATTGATGCAGCACAAAGATTTCACGAAATCGATCGCTAGACTTAGTTTTATTAATTAATATGACTACGAAAGTGTTTCCATTGCAAGTATACGTACTAAAGTTTCTATTTTCTAATAAAATAATCTCAAATACAATAAGATTTAAATGTGCATGTATACAAAAATTGACAGTTAATATTTAATTGGGAATTTGGCATTCAATAGACTTCAACAAACTGGAATATCACATTGAAGCAATTAATCATGATGTCTTAGCTTCAGGGTAGATAAAAGTTCGTTTTTCAAATCAATCCAAGATTATTTATATTGAATCAATGCAGCACAGCAATTATATAACCTTGATTTCAACCTTATTTGACCATTTATAAGTTGTACTTCATGGGAGTATATTTTTAAGCTAGGCCTTAACATTCTTTCAATGTAGTTTTCATTGGATAGATACGTATACAATATTTATGTATGCAATTGGATATTGCGCATTGCATTCGTTTCGAAATTGGAATTGCATTTCAATGTATAAACAATGCCACTCACTGGAGAGGAATCATCTTCTCGGAAAAATGCAATTTAGGTATGGAGCAAGTGTTTCTATAGAGAGGAGACTGCATGCGGCTGAGTGGACATCTGAGTGTACATGCTGTACATACCTACCTATACCTAACTAAATTGTGTTTTCCCGGGAGAATTCCGTTCATGTGCATCAAATGATCAGCAACCTTAAATTTACATCCATTCCCTAGGATATAGGTCCCTGTATGTATATTTTACGTAGATATAACAACCATAGCCTTGTGCCGGGCCGAATCAACGCAACAATTATACATTCAAATGCAGTAATTTGCATGCACTGTTGATTTGCATGCCGATACTTAATTTCCAATATGATAATTCACGTGTTCAGTTCCAGAATATCCCAGTATGCATTATAGGACGGCATTTTAATAAGTAATTATCAAATGATATATGGTCTGCATGAATTTGAAAATATTGTGCATTCGAGTAATGCATATCTTCAAATTATCTTAGGCGACAGGTAAGTTGTATATTATAAAATGCAATGCAGTCTGACCAAATAGTAGTAAACCTCAAATGTTGCAGCATTAATTCACATAATCATTTCATAATGAAACGTTTTCTTGGAATGATTCTACATCAATCATTGATCACTGTCATTCACAAAACCAGCTGTTCAGTCCCCATTACACTCACGGGTATTACCCAATATATTAGACGAAGTAAGAGAAATATAATTGTACATTTAATTTATACACAAACACAGTTCTTAAAAACAATAATATATTTGAAAAACCGCGAAAGTCGAAGCGCAAATTGTCAAGGGACGACTGCATTCATAATACGTTACTTCCACTGTAGGGTTTATGTTCATTTTATGTGAATTTGCGCTTATAGTGCAATTAGGTGTGAGTTATTCCCATTTGTTAAGGTTTCTTCTGGGTAGGGTGGTGGGAGATGATGATATTTTTCACTGGAGAGATAAGATATATATGTGTCTTATGATTACCGGCCTAAGAAACCATTTGCGAGTTTGCTGCTCTTTCTGGAATTTGTTCATTCATTTGGGGAGTTGCCAGATTGTGGTGGAAATCGTGGAAACAACTATTTCGCAGAAACAGTAGAGCTCGCTTTTACTTGTGAGCATATCTAGGTTTGTTTGCACCAAGAATAGAGTGCAAATGCAGTAGTAGCTGCTAATTTCCTGCAGCGATAGAAAAGTAGTGCATAGCTGTTGACACCGGATTCCCATCAAACTCCATGCAAAGGTCATTTGAGATTTTCCGGTTCTCTTTATTGAATGTTTGCTGCGAGATGTGCACGTGCAATGCCCAGACCCAATATTTCTCTGGAGATATTTTGCATCTACGTAGTATATAGTAAAACAATGCTGAAACATGCAGCTAAATAGTGTTTTGAATAATGCAGTTTAGCGAGGAGATTACAGCTTAAAGTGTATTATAAAGCAATTTGGGCTTTAGTTTGTTGTAAAGGTTCCTGCAGAAAAATTGTCCTTATCTTCGTGCAATTTGTTACTCGTGATGGAATCAACAAGATTTTTATTTGCTGAAGCCATTTGATGCCTAAATGTGATAAAGTTGAAACATTCTTCTCTCTTATTTAAATTCAGAGCCTTGTTTATCAGGAATGCTGCCAAAAAATATAAATTATCATGGCATCTATAGTTAAGATAAAGGATATTCTCCATCATTGTTTTGGCAGTTGAGCTATACATAATATGAAACTAATGAAATACGACTTCAAAGGATCTCATTGATGATTGGAAGATGGGAAAGAGTAAAATGTCATTAATGAGAGCTGCAGTCTTGGAGAGAAATTCGCCAATATGAAGTGGATTATTCAATTTTAAGGGATATCGAAGTGACTGCTGGTGTGGGCTAATAATTACAATAAATGACTTGATCTACATGTAACAAATTTTATGCAAATTACGATTTTCATGTACGAGTAGGATTGAGTGAAGCAGAGTAATAGCAAAAATGCACAATGATATAATATATAGTATAAATGCTGCATATTACATTTTAACTGAGCAAAATTTGATGCAAAGTTTGAATAGACCTAGATCCAGTTTTATAATTAATATATTTTTTAGTCCTGTTCCTCTGATATAGTAATATTAAGAACAATTTTTACTACTTTATTAACTGATTTGACAGGTCAGATTATAAGAATCTTTGTCAAAATCGATTGATCTTAAAAAATCATTATTATTATACTGATATTATGAAGAAAGGGCTTGCCTGTGAAAAGCGACCCAGTTTCCTTCTCTGCATGATCAGGTGTTTTTGCTTACAAATTTCCTATTGTGGGACGCACATCTCCTGTAAATAATTGAAAACACTACTAAATTATTCATATGTGAGATATTTTCCGAAACTCTAAAACAGTTCATCCAATTTTTGTTCTGTTTGAATATTTTATTTACTTCAGCAAACCTTGCCTAGATATAATACCTATATACCTATTGCAGTGGGGATCAGGATCATAATGCACATCCAGATATTATTGATTTCTCTGGACAATAACTGAATTATGTTGGCAGACACACAAGACTTTATTTACACAATGCTGTGATTGTTTTGAATTAACATAATATGAAATGAGTTAAGCTTAATAATTTGAATATTGTGATCGGAATACGAGTCCTTCAAGTTTATTTCCCCAATGCACCTTTAGCTGACATGTTCCATTCATTTTGTTATTGCAAACCTGTAAGTATTGATTACCAGTCAATATATATATACACCCACTCTGCCCTTCTCAGACAATACAATGCAAATGAATGGTCTGAATAAACATATCAGTGATTCGTTCAAATGGCATACTTGTATGTGAAGCAACGAATTTGAATAAATTATTTGCAAAATGAATGAGGGATTGCAGTGCCCTGCATTTATACATGTATATGATCAGCATGTGTGTTTTCAATATGTGAAAAATAGAGCAACACCCCTGATGATAGTTTGATGTTATTTGATAACAGAAGCAGTATGTACAATGTAGTAAACCACTTAAAGGGCCAATCTTGGAAAGAGTAATTGAGGTATTTGGTGACGATGGTTACTAAGGCCTACTAAAGGACGATGGACGTTTCTTTCTTTTTTTTTCTTGTCTGTCTATTGTGGCAATATAATGCAAGGCTGGGGCTTTTTCTCCATGTGGCGCCATCTATTGTCTCGTGCAGGTCTTGTGTTTCTTCGAAAACCACTTCCGGCCCTCGAAAAATGATCGTCTTAATTAGTTTCTGATGATTCTGACGAGATAAGATGTTTGTGAGAAGGTTGTCTTGACGACAAATCTATAGCCTCGTGCTGCAACCAATCAATAAAATAAAGATCGATGAAAGAGTTTCTGAGTGAAAAGGTATTCATTTCAATCACAGGAATTAATTCTTTTGGAAATTAAATGAAATGCTTCATGGCAACATATTGCTTTCAAATGTGAACTTGCAGTATATTAGCATCACTGTTTTGATTCTGGTAAGACAATTGAATAGTAGTTTAAATTGGTAACATAATTTAGTTTAAGTTGAGTCAAAAGCAAATTTGTTTTTAAAGTTACGAAAAGAGGTTATTTTTTACATTCTTTATAAGTACTTTATGTACACACTGTTTAAAATAGGTTTCCTGGGCGGTGTAAATCTGTCTACATCTTGTTAAACTTCCTTAGTTTATTTGGCACAAATTGCGCAGTGTATGACTAGTCTCTGGAAGACTTCTTCATTACTTTTTTTCTTTACCTTTACTTCAATTTGACATCTACAAACAAGAATTTTATTTCAACAAAAGATGTTACTGCCGACTTTCTCAGTTATTGACCTATTTCAGCTCCAAAAACGTACCTAGAAACTTAATTGTTCGTTTTCATTTGCCTTTTTAGATTTTAATTTTAAGCACTAAGATTGTTGCAAAAGTTAGTATCATTTTTATGCAACAGTATTTTTAAAGACTATGAAGTTCCAAAGAATAGTAATGAATTCTTGCTTTTGATAATGCAATTTTCGATGAAATATCTTACATTTGGCTTTTATATCTCCAGACAAAAATATTCTTAGTTCCAAGTTATAACACAATCATATGCGTGCATTCCAAACTCAGATCTATATTAAACATATAAACCTGGATTGCAAACATAATATTCATTCGTTGATATTGATAGACTACCAGCAAGGATCGATCTCCACATGCATTCAATATCCTTGTATTTTTCAAAACACAATAGTTCTAAGTTATTTATTAAAGACCAAAGAGTGCAGCATAAGAAATGTCAATTGTGTGTTTCTAAAATCAATAGCTGTATGTCTGCCGGGCAAACGCAAGTACAGTAACAATGTATGTATGTATATATAGAGAGTAATCGCAAGTCGCATTTCCCTACGTAGCTGAACGGCAATATTTCATTTCTTCTCTGCGTTGAGAGACGAATATTGCTTTAGATTTCTCCCAAAATGGCAGCTCAATGATGCAGATGAAGTGCTGATGCACAAATGCTACTATAGTCTGCTTGTTTTCCTCTATCACACGCTTCACATTTTCTTCCCTACTCCTTTCCTTACTTCCTTCTTTTTGTCCTCCTCCCTTTCCTTCCTTCCTTTCTTTCTTTCTTCCATTCCTTCTTTCTTTTTCCTTCCCCCTCTCTTATTTTTCTTTCCACTAGCCTTATTTTGATAGCTAACATTCTTTCCGTTTGGAGATCATTGCGCGAATCGCAATGCTTGGCCTATTCCCAGAATCATTTTCTTACAGGATTTCTAGCCTTATACTACACCACCCACTGGGGAACATAATCTCGCCTGTTCACATCCCACCCCGCAGTTTATACTACTTTCTTGTTGTTTTTTTAATATTTTTCCTACATCTCTCTTTCTTCTGCTTTCATCTCTACATTTCACGAATATTCGTCGCAATTCCATTGGTGTGGGGATTGGGGGATGAAGAAGGGAGAAGAAGAAGAAGAAGAAGAAGAAGAAGAAGAAGTCGCAAGTAGTGGGTGGGATGTATGTTCGCAGGTTGTTTTTATTTAATATACTCTGAGCTGAAGCTCTTGAGACGGGCATGGGGATCAAATGAAGATGAAACCGCCATGAAAGGTCGTGACCCCAAATCCCAAGATCGAAATTCGAAAGGGAAAAAATGAAATTAGGGTTTGCTCTCTGGAGATGAGCTCAATCCTGGATGTGTGTGTGTGTGTGTGTGTCGATCTTCAATACACGACGTCTTTACTTAACAACTCATTTATTTCTTCTTTCATTGCCTCTGCTTCTTAAAGATGATTCATGCCAAATCAAACCTGATTAGGGTTTTTCGCCTTGAAAAGACACCTCTTGCACATGCAGAAGATGAGTCGGATTATTTGGCATTAAATACGTCAGCACCATGTCAGAAACGATTGCTGTATTGTGCATGTGCATTTTTACTCTATGCATACAAGTAAAGTATACTGAAGCCATTAAAATGAATGCTCTTGCCTGAAGCATTTGTAATTTAATTATGGCTGCGTTACTTTGCCGAATTATGGCAACAACCATAATAATGAAGTTATTTTGCATGCATGGTCTTTTGGGGGCAATTACCTGGAAATGATGGGATGGTGGATTTATTGTATGCAGACAGTAAATTAATCCTTTAGATACGGTCAATTTTCCCTTGTAGTCCATCGGAGTAACGATTCCAGAATCGCTGAACTCCCTTAAAATCAATTCTTCATGTGGATGCTGTAAAATATTTGAAGTACTAAACATAAGTGAAAAATTAGTACAATAAACCACGTTTCGTGGTTTTTAGACAACTTTTTTTAAATAATACAGCCACACCAACAGAAGGCAGTATTGTTTCTTTTTCTAAGATTGAATTACACTCTAAAAATAACTGTGAAAAATGTTCATGGGTCGTGAATCGTTATTTTGAAACTTTAATATAGTTGGACACTTTGTAATCAACTTACATGCAACAAGATCAGTGAAGTATTTCTTTCAACAGAATAATGTTTCAGAAATCTTAAATGTAAATAGTAAATTTTCTATAGTTAGCTGACCTAATCGTGCAGTTCATTCAGGGTGTGCAGCAGCCTTGTTCAACCTATTTTGCGATGACCAATCAAGCGAGTATAAAACTTTGCCAAAATCGATTTAGGCCTGTGAGGTTGAATACCAGTGATCGGAAATGTCAAGAGTTCACATAACTGGAAATGTTGAACTAGCTTATGCTGCATGACCAATTAAAATCAATCAAAAATAGCCTTTCTGGGAGAATGCATTCATTGACTTGATCCTTTCTGTAGTTGACCCCTTTGACCTCGTGCACATGCTTGTACACTAGTGAGGTATACACATGTTTAATGCATGAATATATAGCGAAAGCCGTTTATGCCTGCCAGCTTAAATCGATATATAATGATGAAGTGCGCTGGAATTAAGGGCCTATAGCTACTGGAGTTATTTGGGATTAATTTTTGCCGAGTTGTGTTGGGTCAGTTGGGGTATAGATGAGGGGGAGAAATGTTGTGAAAGATGCAGAAAGTCGCATGTCGCAGTAGCTTATGTAATTCGAGGTGATGGCAGCTTAATTGCGTCCCCTTTCTTTTCATCTAAGCTCAAATCGCATCTGGTGCTGGCAACAGAGAGTGTTCTTCGGTCATTCGCTCAACGGTTTGCTACCAAATTAGGCCGATAATCGAAGACCAAACCTGATGAAAACGGGCAGCCACCAAATTGTGGGTGGTGTTTGCCTACGAACTTAATTAAATTCCCTCGCTCCTAGCTATTAATGATCAATTTACAAGCCAATGCTTTGAATCGCCCATAGTCACTGTCACCAAATTTACCTCCTCTGCATGCCTCGATCCGTAAAATGCAGTTGAATTTCATGTGAAATATTCAACTACTATATTACAGTACTTAGCTAACAAAAATATTGATGTAAAATGGATGGAACTTAATTGTCCGAATTTGTTATATACACATTTCCATTCATAATATGATATCATTCCACTTTTAGAAATGAAATGCTTTCTACATTTGTCCTGTATAAAATCTTATTTCATGAAAGGTGTTACACTTATGCAAATCGCATTGCTACTGTTCATATCTAGTAAGACTGGAATAGCTAATTACTAGTTACTTCTGTGTTTTGGACATGCATTCGCCTTCTGCTTATAATTACTGGACCTTTACTTGGCTAATTTGGTGGCCTCCTTATATATAACAGCCTTGCAGAGCTTGTTGTATTACTATATAGCGTATGTGGAAGACCAAGACTTAATGTTGAGATCCCAAGGATATCCCCACTTTATAAGTTTTATGGGTCAGTTTTGGTCTTTTATTACACTATTGCCATGTCCAAATGCCATGGCTGAAACGGACATAACTATACTGTATATACTATTGCTTCCAGCTTAATTGCAGCATGTGATGAGCCGTTGCGTGGAAGTTCTTAAAAGTCCTTACTTTTTAATGAGTTTGCGACAATTGGTGGAAAGTTAATATGTTTGACTTTGATTCATCTGATAAGACAATTCGTCGGAACGCAATTGGTTGGAAAGAGTTTATTTTTCAAAATGTTTACAAAAAAATGCATTACAAAATTAAAATTGCAAATTTTACAAAACTTTATAGTACAAAGTACAATTAACTACGCAAATTATGAGCCAATGTAGTGAGAAATGAGAAAGAAGATTAACGAATGATTATGAATTAAACTGGTTCAGAATTAAGTTTATTAGTAATTACGTTTGTAAAAGGGATTAAACTGAGTAAAATGTAGATAATTGAAAAGTGGAATTCAGTAAAATTTACACTGGTTATGATGTTTGAAAATGATAAACAACTACTTAAATTCATTTAGAATTTAATTGATAAAGAATAATTAAAGGTGATCGGGAAGCAATGATTATAATAACTGAAATATAATTATTCCAGTTATACTGATTATCAAATAATGCGAATGATGTAATGCTAAATATTAATATTGATTAATTAGTAACAAGTATAATTGAAACTGATTAAATAACAGATAATTAAAACATTCAGTACCAAATAATTTAACCTCATTTTTAATGACATCATGCCAAGAAATTAAAGAACACTATAACTATTCAAGAATTCAGACCTAGTCCTTACAAATATTCAAACATGATTAGAATGAAGATCAAAGAATTAGTGCATGCAGGAGAATAGGATCTGTGCTGACAGAATGAAAACCTATATATATACCAAGAGAGATATGAATTGACATTTTCAGCAGTCAATCCTTTGGAAGTCCCTTACTTTTAGGGGGACTCAGAACTTAGACATTTCAAAAAGGCATAGATCTGTGACTTGCCATCACTTTGAAGACAACTCCACACACTCAATAAATTTCCAGAAATAGGATGCCCAAATCTATGCAATCTGAAAATCAGATAATATTACTATTACTGTATTTCCTTCTTGAAGAAGTAAAATTTCTGTACCTTTTATCGGAAGACGAAGCGGCGTTTTTTTTTTTGAGATGAAGCAAAATGCCTTCAAACTAGTGTTACAATTTCAGTAGCCTTTCACACCTTACTTTCATATTATTCTTGAGTTTAGAGTTCATTTATTGGTGCAAGTGGAGACAATATGGAAGCGTAATTCAACTGTTTCAGGTTACATTGGAGTAAATAGAGCATTAATTCAGTCTTAGTTATTGATGAGGCATGGCGGTCTCAGGCTTGATTTTATGTTCTTCCTTCCTTGAAGTGCTGCAATACGTGGAATAGGAGGTACTATAGAACAGATCCTATACATGTTACAGTATACAGTACACCTAGTATACATAGGAATAAGAGGACAATTGCAACAGTGGTCACATATATCGTTGAACATTAGTACTGTCTTCTCTAAAAGCTGATCCATTTACTGTCACTGACTATGCCAACAGCTTTGAGGCAGGGTAGTAGGTATATATAGCTGCAACTATAGGTAAACACAATATGCTAGGTTTGAAGGACAATGTTGTCGGATAATCTCTGCTTCTGGCAATGGGCAATAGACAATATGTACATATTCATTCATCAGGCTCATATGATGTACTGATATGAGACTATTTAAACACGCATGGACAAAGTTCAATTGAAAAATTCTCGTGTCACTGCATGAACCGAACAATGAAAATGGTGAAATTCAGGGAGATAGAAACAAATATATCATCAACTTTGATTTATTGATAGTGACAAATTGCATCATTGTCAAATCTATTTCTGCAATCTGCAACCTGCAGAAAGGTTGACCTGTCATGACCATCTAATTGATCGAGTGCCACAAATGATCATTTATTCATTTGGGTTATGTAAATGCATGAATGATTGTAGTTTACATATATATATAGGAATATCGATTTTATTTTGCCCGTCGTTATTTTAGGACTACCTAATACTAATATACCAACTGAAGAAAATAGTGATTGACAGAAGA
Organism: Glomeris maerens; assembly: GCA_023279145.1. Lineage (NCBI taxonomy): Eukaryota > Metazoa > Arthropoda > Diplopoda > Glomerida > Glomeridae > Glomeris > Glomeris maerens. The sequence continues at coordinate 10,106 of WWPM01021612.1, forward strand.
AAACACTATCTTCACCATGCATGAATAGTTGAAACCAAATACCAGTACTTCTTTGCGTCAGTCTCCATTTTCATGCAGATTAGTCCAAATGTATACATCATCTAAAAGATGACAAAAGCAAACAGCCTAAATGAAGATTTATCCGAGAAAATATGAAGAATACTCGATTGAAATTTAAAGAGTTGATTTCGATTCCAAAGAAATAAAAACTTGAATGTTTTAAAACTGCTAAATTCATTTCGCATTAAATTAAAGATAGATTCCAATTTTCTGTTCTGTAATACTGTATGTATTGGCACATCCTGATGACATTTATGATTATAATGATTTCATGTTGGAATATTAGCTAATATAAAAGACTATACGGATTGATTATATGTTTCTTTCAACTGGCCAACATTATTTAAGAAAACTAATCTAAATTAAATTTATGTAGTTTCATAAATATGTGCAATTCCTGGCAGGTGTTCCTTATCCTTGAAAGTGCAGACGTCTTAATTCTTTATGCAGTACAAGGTGCAATGTCACTGTCAATTACGCTATACGTATGCATCTTATATGAACATATAGCACAGTGTATAAAGTAATCCACTACAATTAAGACATTAATTTGTCAAAAGTTCTTTCTTATGACAGAAGTATTTTTCCATCTGGTTCCTGAAAGCAAGGTATTTGCTTTAAGACATTGAATCATATATGTATAAGAACAGAAATATTATACGTATAGGGGAGAAAGTATAATTTTTAAGAGCAATGCCCTGATTGGTTGCCCAAGTTTGCTGTTTATGCGTTCAAATATAGGCATTCTTATACACATGGCCCTGGTGAGAAATTTATAGCTTTGAGTTTATAGGCTCCTTTGAATGCTGTGTGTTATATATGAGTTTTCCTATTTTGATATACTTGCAGGTGCTGAAGTGAGAATAAAATAGAGCCATCCCATCTTGGTGACAATTGTCGCAATGGGTGCAAATAAGTTGTGCAAAATGGTGACTGTCATCCGATATGTGCATATCATGGCTGCCATCTTGGTTCTGTTCCTCGTTTGCCCTTGCATGTAAGTATACATACATACTTCTTTATCGCTGCGCAGGTCTGAACATTGTATATTGTTTCTTTTCTTCTTCTTCTTCTTCTTCATCTTCTTATATATTGTGTCTTATCTCAATCTTGGCTGTAGATTTCCCATTAGCTCTATCGATTGCTCTTTTCGGAAGTTATAAACGCCATTTATGTTTAGTTGATGGTGACGAGTTTTGCTCCTTCATGGGCCGCAACACCTCTTTGGGTGTATATGACCTTTTCTTTTTTTTTCTTCTTCAGTAGCGAGTTAAATAGAGATTAGGTCCGCAATGGGCCATAGAAAAATAATGATTTCAAAGGATTTATCGTTCGTGGCAAGCTGAGGAAGTACTTTTTGACGTGATCTTGGAAGATGGGGCCAAAGAGGAGGAAGGAAGGGGAGAAAAAAGAAAAAGTTTTGTTGTCGGATTTTGGCCTTTTGCCCGAAAAGTCGTCTTATAAAAGGATCATCCTAATGAGTCGTCACAAGAACAATGCCAGTAAATCGTCATAAACTGACCGGGATTTTGGAGGGTTGTTTGGGGTAGAAGTGATTTAAGCGATTAATTCAGGGTCCTGCTTCAATTTGGTTTAGTACCTAAATGCCTGAAGTTTTGGCTCACGTTTTCCTGTCGTCAGTTTTCGACTTCAGATGAAGTTGAAAACGATTTGCGATTATGGTTTCACTTTTCTTGACTTTTTTCTTAGGCGTTTCGACAAACTGAACAGTGGAGAAATTATATAACTATAATCTGCCATTCATTTTTTCTTCCATGGCAATTTTACAAATTTGTTTTGTCATGTCCCTGTACATTCCAAAAATTTAAACGTCTGTAAAAAAAAAAACATTAAAATTGCCATTGCTTCGGCTGTTTTTCGAAATTGAAATGCCCAAAGTATATGTTAATGTTGTTTTCACATTGCCATCTGGAAACATTTAAGAGACATTTTGGTCTTCAACGGAAATGGTGTCCGGATTTTTAAGATTGGGCAAATGTCTTTCAAGTGATGGCAAGTTTGAGATGTATTGAGTTCAAAATGTAGGCTATATAAGGCCAAAATCTGCATTTATTTATTTATGTTTTGGAGTCTTCAATTTAGCCTAGTGGTTACTTTCCAAAATTTTAATTGCTGCGTAAATTGGTAACCAAATATAAATATCGATCTCCTCACAGACACCGATTTTAAAATGCCACCATAGTAACCGTCACTGTAGCAACCAAAATCTTTTCATTTATTTCATATGTACCTGCTAACAAAGGTTTCTGCTTACGTTAACCATCAAATGAATAAGTTAATTGTTTCAGAGTCGGATTTGGCAGCGCAGTTCACATCTTTGGAACAGCATTAATTCCATTCGAATTTAATAAATAGGAATTCATGAGTTTAGTATTTGTGCATACAGAGGTTAGGAAATTATAAAATGCAAAATACATACATATATTCAAAGAGCCTCAAATATAGGACATGCCATTCTCAAATTGACTTGGATTGGGTGGCGATGGAATTTTGGAATATAATTGATGGAGTTAAATGCAAATTCGGTAAAAATCAAACATTTTTTGGGGGATGGAGGACCCCACAGTGAATGTTTGATATCGATTTTGCCACAATCATCGAGGGAAATTAAGCTTAACAAAGAATGGAGGCAAATTTGATTACGAAAATTTGCATTGAAACAAGTGAGTTGGTGCTTTGGGTGTAACCTATATAGCCTATTTATAAGGTTATAGATAGCTTGCTGCTTGTGCAGTAGACATAATGAAATTTGCATTTTTTGTATTCTATACATGCACAGAATAAAATGAATAATGTTTCATTAGTAACCTGGGGAATTTCGGATTGAAATTGGTAACTTAGTGAAAACCAAGATGTGATTGATTCATTCCAGTTTCTTTTACAGAATCTTGAGAAAATTAAATATTACACTTGAACCTTGATAATTAAGCTGATCATTGCTAATTTGTCTTTTGTCTTGACTAATCAGTTTTAAAAGTCCTGGCTAATATTCACTGCATGGTTTATAACTTTATAAGCAGTCTGAATTTCCTGGAACTATACCATTTTCTTCCAGTTATGACGTCATTCCAATGCCCTAATATTTCCAATTTTTATGCATGTCAAAAGCATGTCAATAATTGACATTTGCACCAGTTTTTCATCAATATGGTTAAATTGTCACATCACATAAATCGTCGCTAAGCCTGGTCTCCATATAAGAAATTTTGAGCGGTGATGAGATTTGCGATTGTGCAGCAACGATCACAGCTGCTACACATGTTTCTATTCAGCGATTGGGTTGACATCTGTCGCTATTGCAATGCAACGCTATTTACTCCAAAATAAACGCCAAAAAGCATACCAGGAGAATAAATTAATTTGTAATAAAATTGTGTATTTTATTTTATATAATTTTATATTATTTCCATGTTGTTTTATCTTTATAAAACATCTGCAGTCTCCTTTCCATGTAGTCTAATTGAGCTAAGCTTATGACCAATTGTGTGATGGGCAAATTTATGCTTAGGTTGGAAAGCCCCAGCTGCCTGACACCAAGCTAAAAAAAAACTTAGAAGTCTGGCAGAGCAGCTACCACAAAATAAGAAACTGAGTTCCAGGCAGAAAAGCTGCTGCAAATAAATATCTCGGTAATGAAGTGAAGCATTCCAATTCGGTGGCAATAGAAACATATTTACGGGACATCCTTTATATTAAATATGTTACAATAATTGGGCTATTTGTACAATAAATATACAAGACATCCTATTATTTTATTGGCAATTTTTCAAAAAGTTACAATGTCTATATGGTCGCAATTAGAGATGAATTTATTAGGCTTAATTTCGCATTGTCGTGTGTTGAGGGCTGACCCATCACATGCAACTCCCATGGTCCCAGGCTTTATGCTATGGTCCTGTGAATGACGGCTTCTCGAAGTATACTAATGTTATATTGCAGTTGAACAACTTCTGCACGCATTCAAATGACTTTTGACTTTCCACAGCCTGTGAAATTTTGTTGATTGAGAAACCTGAGCTCGTTTGTCTTCTAGTGTTTCGTACCACCACTTGAGCAATATAACAAAGGTTGTTGTCATTTTGTGACGTTGTTTGAACATGAAATGCTGGCGAGTTGAGTAACTTCACCCCTGGGGCGTGACCAATGCTCGCGCATGCGCTCCTATATCTGCAATATATGCATGCTCAACTTTTCAACTTGTTCAGTGTGTACTCAACTCGAAAGCTTTGCACATTATTATTATTACTCTGCAAGTTCTGCAGGCCGTAAAATTAACCCCTTTTGGCGTATATATATACATTTTCGGTTGGTCTGCTAGTCATGTCAATATGAATTTTCCAGCACAAAATTCTCCCTATTGGCATCGTTTATTAAATCGGCAAATACCAACAACTCGATTCCTGGAATATTCAGATATTAAAATTACTTCCGCTCAGTGCAGCCCCATGTATTTACTCATCATTGCAGTTGTTTGCACTTCGCTGGCCTCTTCCCTGCAGTAGGCATTTTGTTATCTAGCTAAACGTTGAAAGGAATCTAATTTCCATCATACAGTAATTTTTTTACAATTCTAGCATTTCTGCAAGAACATATCCTTCACTTTAAACTCACAAATCTTAAAAGTGTATGAATTGCATTGAAGCCATATAAAATTTGCAGTTATGTAATTTGGAAACATGACTCATATTTTATATCCAGACTCTCATTTCTGTATTTCAGAAAAGCAAAGTTTGTCTTGCATAAAGATCTTATTTATTGTAAACTATAAGTAGTCTTAACATTAATTTGTGCTAGAGGAATTAAAAACAATCATTTGTGTGCATGAACAGAAAGTTCATGAACATAGCTGTTTTTACGAGAACTTTGACAAGTATTTCGTGATTGGAGTGGAAACCAAGATGTCAACCTCCATATCTAACTTATTTTGCACATGCATTTATATGTAAAAGCCGTGTTTCTGTTGACACAAATGATTCTTCTCATACTCTCTATCAAACTGTGTAAATTTAATGTTCCTATATAGCTGAATATTCGCAGCAAGATTCTTGGGACTCTTCTTATAGATGCATACATGAACGTATTGCAGTAGTCATTGTATCGATTGTAGGCGTGTCTCGTGAGGGATTCGTGTCCCGGATGTGACGTCAACGTTGCCTTAGAGCGGTTGAGCATGCATACAGGAGTTTTATCATGGGATAAGATATTTTTTCTTGTATTTGTGTGTGCGTGTGCATGTTGTTATCGCATATGTTTGCACACAAGAGCATTTGTGGGAAAGGGCACGCGCATTGGGGCTCAGGGTACATTATGTAGGAGTTGTGGTGCTTCCCGGAGACGGTTTCCGGTTGCCAGGGATCTCTCTCACTCACATTGCTTCTACATAATTGGCCGCAACACTCGTTCTCACTCCACTCTCTTCTTTCCTCGTTTTAATCAGTCTCATTGGCTCAAGGACTAGGTCACGTCCATAATCAAGTGACTTTTGTCCAGAATCGACCGACACCATCCTTTTATATTGCACTCCTCCATCCCCCTCGAACGTCTTTCTTACAATATCCCCCTCCTATTCCTTTTATTGCACAATCTTCAGCCCGCACTTCAATCTGTGGTGGGTGGGTGGTTGTCACTCTAAAAAGCCAAACGGAAATGTAAGAAGGCCCCTTTGCTGTCCTTATTTTCTCTACCTTTTTATTTTGCTATATCAACAGACATATCATGTAACGCAAAATTCAATTTCGTTTGTTCCAAGATTTGACAATAAAATGTTATCAATGAAATGGAAGAAGTCTTTTTCTCGATCGCAGAATGTTATTCATTTCTTTTTAAAGGAAAGGAAAGTAACTTTAGTGTTGTTCCTTAAAAAGAAACCATAGATAAAGTAATTAATAAACGTTCAAAGTTGATATTCTGTGTCATTGATCTTAAGGGGTTATTTTTTATAAATTAAGTATTAATTTGTGAGTACCAAAATGTTTACAATGTCTTATGTTTTCCTTCTGCTAGCAAGTTCTATTACAATAGAGGAACCCCATAAGTATGATTCTAAATTGAAACATATGAAAAATGCATTTTTCCTCGATTGCTTAGCATTATGCTCTGAAATCCAAGCACACTCATCTTGGGTGAGAAATAAGATACCGAAATTCTTCTTAAAATCGTTTTTTTATGCTTATCCACTTCAAGCAAGATGGATTTTGACATCTTATATTTCCAAAAAAGCCATGGCTATTTGTTTTATAGGTTTTGAACATCTCACTGCAGATTTTATACTTCACAAACAAATCTGAGCAATCTTTAGAACAGTTGCAATGTTTTATAAACTGAAAAATTGCAAATTGCTCATTAGTTTTGTTTATTTGCATGTTTAGTAAATGGAAGTCGAATTTGCAAAGATATATTTGAATTGTATTTGGTCCTCTTCAAATGTCTTCAGGTGCTGCACTATGTATAGTCCTAGAAGTGATTGAGTGTCTTGCTCTCTCTTATTAGGGTTGTTGATCCTAATGTCCTTTCCTATTTGTCCTTTTCCCACAGTTGAAATATAATTACATCTTCAATGGGAGATCCAATACAGTGACTGCGGTCTGTTTGGGTCCCAGGGGTTGTCTGTTTGTCCCAAAAGTAGACAGATTGTATAATCAATCGATTCCAACATTTTGTTTAAAGTTTACCCATATAATCAGTTTATTTTGAGGTTAGATTATTTCTGCCAAGCCATTACTCTTATAACTTACTCAGAAACCAATTTTGATATCGTTACGATATTGACATCTATTGTATTCAAGCACCTTACATTCTCTAAACTACTCGTAAAATAAGGGCACACAAGACACTTTAATTTGTCCGCGCTGTAAAGCCATTTGTCCCATAAAATCCAAACAAAGTTTTTCGTTTTGAAATGTACGGTCCCAAAATGCAGTTTTTTAACAATTCTTAAAACGGAATGAATATCTGGAATTAAGATGGGGCAAATGTCTTTAAAACAATGACATGTTTTATAGATGTTCAAGTTTAGAATGTATCCAATTTGTAGTATTTATATGTTTTGCTATAGTTTCAGTACAGCATAATAATAATTTGTTTTATGTTGTATAGGGTCTTCGGAAGGATCAACTATCGGGCGAAAGAGAAACAGATTTTGGACCAAATCTTAGGTCCTGGTCGCTACGACAGCCGTATAAGACCTGTTGGCAATGACAGCAGCGCCGAAGTAGGTAGGATCAATTATTTCTCTTACATCCATTTTATCCAGGGTATAAGTTGTGAATAAACAATATCAGGGTTATATAATATCATTTAAAGCCTGTTTCGGTTCAACAGTGACTTTAATCTCCATTGGCTAGATGCTCACAATTACTAGCTAACCCCGCCCATGCAGTTAGGTTATCCAGCCAATCACAGAACACTATTTGTCTTCAAGATGGCTGCTTAGATATCATCCTTCTTATTGGGAACCTCATTTAATACATCTGTTGAACTGAAATAGACTATAATATTATTAGTTTTATGTTTTTATTCCTTATAATAATGTTAGTATTATTATAACCAAATAATTATTAAATTGTTGTATTATGTATGAACGTAGCTGAGTACTCCAAATTTGGTGTGCTTTTAAATTTACGAAGATGGATAAAGATTTTAACGCAGTATATTCCAATGTGTTCGTTAATTTGATTAGTGTCATACGTATATAATTATGTTGTAGCTTTTTAATATAAATGTACCTAAATATTTTAATGTGACACTGTTTACAATATTTGAAACTGACAGTTCCTTGGGGTTTTAAATGTGGTTTAAAATATACAAAACGCAATTGCAATTCGCAATATGTGGGGAATTCCTTTTTTTACAATTTGCTGCGTGCAATTGCTTGTGAGGTTTTATAATATTCCTGTATGTGAAAGAGAAAAAGAGTAAGTTAACGTACTTTGGATGTGTATCCTATAGCTATGTAGCTCCTAAACACGGCGGAAATGACAGCCGCATTTATCTTCATTCTTAATGTGCAGTCTGTTAAATGTTTCTCGTATATACAGTGTTTTACTAAGATAATGCTGCTAGATCCCATTTCAGGCAATGCGTGCCTCGCCATCGGCTAAACCTTCATTCTTATCTGTATCTTAAAACTGTGCACAGCAGAACGTGACAAGAATTACTGAATTGGATCTGATAACGACACAAACCTTGGGCCTGTGTGCAAGGAAACTAACTCTATGATGTTTCCCATACAATAATATAGTTGCATTGTAAGAAACGCTATTATATACAGAAGTAAATGGGACTGGGTCTCAATAGAAACATATTTGGGTGTTTGATAGCACCTGTATACGCACTGTGAAAACGAATTCTTATTTTTATGTATAGGGGCCTATAACATATTACAATTTATACTTCCCGCATATTGAACACCCTTTAAGGTGTTTGCAAACAGTGAACTTAAACAAACACCATATAGCACGTCATTCACTCTAAAACCAAGTATCTTAAAATATGCCATTTACCTATAGATATATTAAGTATCTTATATTCAGATGCTTTTGATGGCATCTGCATTTGCTGGTCGACTTGTTTCAAGATTTTGAAATCTGAGTTAAGCAGCAACTTAAATTACTACACCATCGACCTATTTATATGCTTTCTTATTATATTGACGTCTTATTGCCTGAAATACATCTTAAAGCTAGACTCATGTTACAATTTAAGGCGGCTCCGAGCGGTGCATATAGTTGACGTTTTGCCCTATAGATGGCGGAGTTTTTCATGGAATTCCATGACAAATACTCCAAGTGGCACTGCAGGATGGCTGCAAAATATATGGAATATTTGGTCCCAGACGAAAAGGCCTTCTTACATGAACTGTGAAGCGAATTTGAAGTACCGGTTATTTTCAAATTAAAGTATATTGCATGGTTCACAACCTGTCAAGGCTAATTTTTCCAAATATTTCTCCGTTTTCTTACAAACAAACTGATCTGGAATGTCCAATTTGTGAAAATGATTGCATGTTTTTTTAATACAGGAAATTACCAGATGCCTAATTACAAAAATAAGCTTGACAGTTTGTACAGAATCACATGGTGAGCAATATACATTCTTCAAATGTCTTTAATTTCTTGGGGAGTTCGCACATGGAGGACCACCAATTTCCAAAAATGTAACACATTCAGTAATTTTTTTACAAAGCGATTAAAAACTTAAAAATGACACTCTGCGTGTCATATGAAGCCACAAAGTGTTGCCATTTCAGCTATAAATTTTGTGAAATTATCTTAAATCAATATAACACACTAACTGGCTTTGCACGATCAACCATGTATGCACTGCAGGGCTGCCGCCTTTAAGGGCAGCGTGGAATGAGCCGCCTTAAAGAATGAGATGGTTGAAGGCATGCTCGGTTTTTAAATGTGTAAAAGCCATAGTTTATCAAATCTTTTCTTTAAAGATTATCACTAAAACAATATACAGTCTAGAAATGAGACACTACTTGTAGAGACAGGCAGAATTTTAAAACAATGTGTCCATTGATGCTGTTTATAACAGTCGGTCATTCTATGGCTACAATTATATGCCTGCAGTCACTCCAGTGTCAAAAACCAAGATGCAACTTTGCATAGCCCAAATTATTGTGAAAACTACATAGAAAACAGTAGTATGCAGCAAAATCGCATCCAAATCGATACTGCGTATAGGCATATGTTAAAATCCAGTGGGATTTAGATGAATTTCCCGATATATCGAACATATTTGAATTATTTATGAAGAACTTGTGAGCGTGGGACAGTGCCAACTGGTATGGCTAGCGTCTCAACTCGGATCACTGCGATTCAAATGTATTTCTTATATGCACAAAACCAAGAGATCCCATTAAGGTTCATGCATGCACCATTTCGCTTTCCTGCATTCCTCTTCAGTTGCTAGGGATTTTCTGAATATCTTATCTGTTTGAGGAAACTTCAGTAGGAGGAATAAAAGAGACAGAAAAATCACTGGACTGTGGGTGGGGCAATAGGAGTTTGTTAGGTATATATTGGTGAGGAACAGTAAAAGGTTCTGTCGACTTAGAAGATGGTTTGATTCTATCTGTTGTGTGAATGGGTGCTGTTTGCTGGCTCTCATGTAAAAGCGTGGACGCAATAAGTGCCACTTGGGATTGCAAGTTTCGCAGTAAGCACGTTAAGTAGACCTCTATTTGATTAGATTCACATTGCAACAACGCTTTATTACTGGCAGAACCTCTTCTCAGATCTCTCAAAATTGCTAGATGATTAGAAGAATGCGCCAGTTTAATATTCTCCAGGGTGAAAGCAAAATAACACGTATCATGTCTATATACATGTACTAATTGTTATAATGAGCTATACTTGTCTTCACAGGCAATTAGATATCCCAAATTGAGAGTACCTTCTAATGGTTAATATGGCAATTTAATTAAGATCCATTTAATTGCATGGAGTATTTATACCTATCTGTGTTTATTTAAGAGTTTCATTGCGATTAAGTTGAGCAATTACAATGTTAACTGTTCAGGTTAGTAAATGCAAACTAGTATATCTTTAGTCCAAAAAAAGGCTCACATAATATAGTACAATTAATATTCAGTGAATACCTTAAGTGCTGAAAGCGTGCAAAATATATGTTTCAGTTGCATGATTGGCTATTAAAATCTGCATAAGGATAGCTATAAGTATACATTTCGGCAATTCAGTGATATCACATGTTATTGGACATTCTGCAGGAATATCTACTATTAATTGTACATAATGATACCGTATTGTTTTTTTTAGTATTTGCTAAGTACATAGTAATGTGGGTGGCTCTTGATGCTTTATGAAACAATTGCTGTATTGTTGGAGAGGGATAGGTGGTGAGTTTTTGTTGTGCGAGATTCCTCGAGATTTTGCGAGAGTTTCGGTCATCCATCTTTCCTCCCTCTCTTGTATAATTGGTGTTTCAATATGCAGAGTTGGCAAAAAGCAAATAAGCTTTTGAAAGATAAAGAAAGCAATTTCCTTTTTCCCTTATACGCAATTCACCCCCAGTAACTGGTGCACATCGATTTTTTGGCATGTGAAATATTAACAAATTTGGCTTAATTGCCAAGCAGACTTTGCGATATGCAGCATGGCCTAAACTTGACATTTGATATGCTGGCCGTGAAATAGTATGTTTGGGAATTCTGAATGATTATATACCCTAAGCATACTCTATAACTTTGCCCTAAAGCAATTATAGAAAGTATATACTCGTAGAAGATATAAATTTTTGTTATATTAAACGAATCTCGGATTTTTAGTATTTGTCGTCATTATTTCTATCAAAATTGATGTAAATTTTGTGTAAAATTAATAGTTTTATTTTCCATTTGTCTATAAGACATATAATGTATTATTATACCGGTATTTTGTGGCTCCAAGAAATCGAATAAATTGTACGAAGGAAAAAAACACTTCACTTGCTAAGAATTACGATCTCATTTGCTGAAATTACTTCATCTAATTGTTAATGATAAAATGTAATGATTCTTGAGCAACGTCTCCCATTCTATTTTCATACAGTATTTCTTCATGTATGTCACATTTGTAGATACCGGTATTATACATACATATATTTTGATGTCGCCATCTGTTTCAGTAGCTCGGATATAACAACTGACATTTTTTTGAGGGCAGGAGATTTAGGCATTTTAATCTGATCAGTGACTGCATGAGAAATATTAATACTTTTACGATTGGAATAGGATTTTGTTGCTATAGTGACATGTTATTTTTGATGCGAAGATCATCATGGTATGTATGGTATCATCTTGTTTGAAAGAAAGAAATCAAATGGTTTGATGTTGTTCTCTATTTCTTTTTGTTAAGAAAATGTTGCAATTAATACAAATATATAATGATGAACTCATGTGGAATTCTTTGATAACAACAAATTCCATTAGGAAAACATTATTGGTTGCCTATATGCTAATTGCTGTAGGCCGTTTGTCATTCTTGCATGTTTCCCCCCCCCCCCCTCTTTTCCTTCAAAAATCGATATGCTCAATACGTATATTATTTCCGAAAACAAACCAATATAGATTTTGTGTCGTTTGTTGCTGTAGACATTTTTAATATTATTTTTTCCCTGCTACGTGTTATCGTCTTTATTGTGTTCTCATAATCGGTTCATACGGCCAATTTTTAAATTGAATATTTCTCAGACAAATGCGTTTCGTTCCCTCGAGGCTTTTTGAGGTATATATGGATACCAAATGAGGAAAAATATACAATATTTTTTCCTCACCTATACTTTGTATTTTCCAAAAAAACACACAGATACTAACGCTCGATTCAACCTTATTTATTCGTGCATATTGAATCCACTCCAACGAATTTGTATTATATTATTTTTTCCCTATATATTGAATTTAAAGTCAAGTATGTCACGTGCACCAAATTCACATATACGTGCTTGGACTGACGGGGAAATTTAATTTGGCTTCTTTCACGCGCATTTTTGCGGCCAAAATCGACGGCTCGAAAGATTCATCTATCCAATTCGCCTCCTTTTCCTCTCTCTCTCTCTCTTTCTCAAGATGAAAAATAAAATGCAAAAGGGGAGAGAGAAAGAGAAAAAATGATGGGCGTCGTTGGGATTCCGTTTCGAGAAATGCGTCCACTTTGAATTGGAAATGTGTGAGAAGTGAAGAGAAAATGGTGCTATAGCTAGTTCCCCGCGTCTGTCGAAGAAATTCCCAAGAATTCAAAGGGGTGGGAAGAAGGAAGGAAGGAAGAGGGGCTAAAAAAGGAAGATGGAGACGCAGAGGACCGGAAGTTAATTGAAAGTGCGCACACTCGCGTCCTAATCTAAACTTCACAACCAGGCAACCCAACATCACAATTTTTTTTCTACTTTACATCCAACCAGATCCTTCACATTCCTATTCGTTTACAATTCAAATTTTATATACACTATAGCCTATTCAGTATATGACTTCCAGATACAAGTCCTAGCATTCTGACCTCGGTCAAAGTGCAGCAGGCCAAGAGCCTTCTTATTGGTCAGAAGGGCTGCAAAGATCAGAATTTAGCTGTTCTACTGTCTATTTCAGCTTAATATTGCATAAAATTTGCATTAAGTAGATGCTTCGTTCGGAAATAGGCAAAATACAATTTAAACCCCGCCCAGTTAGAGCATCTCTAGATGCAGCCAATCATAAAATGCCCAATTTTAGAGTAGAATGGATTCCCTGTTCCTAACAAAAATTGTTGGCTGTCACATGCCTGCAAGTCTGCAATAAAGCTGTGCATGTTTCACTGGCAGCTTTGTTGCAGACCTGCGACAGCTTTAAATTCTTTTTGTTAGGGGTACTAATGCGCCATGTAAAACCCATTCATTTCATCAATATGGTATGTTTGTTAATTTTAAAAGTAGTATATTCTTCAGTTAGATCTAACTCATTTTCTCTTCTCACAGAGAGATTCTGACATTGATCTAATCACCACAATTATGTGACATTAAACTATTATTTCTTCAAAAGTAAATAGCTTTGTATCAAGGAAGTCTTACAAATATACACGCAGTATAGTTATACCTACCACAAATGTGTAAAAAGGGATAGAGCATCATTGTTTTATTGGCTTGACAGACCATAACTGGCTGACACTCGACTCCACAAGCAGGAATTCCACAAACACTGGTATCTTGTTGCATTTAGGAACCGAAACATAAATTCTGCTCAAAAATCCATGTATAGCTAGCTAGCTAGCCTATATACGTAGACATTTGGTGATATAAAGATTTACGGGCATAGTATCTGCAAATAATGACTATCCTGTTATATCAAAGTCGAGGTGCGGTCATTGTATAAATTTCCTAATGTTCGCCATTTCCGATGTAAATAGGTATATAAAATTCCTGATAATTTCTCATTTAGAATATTTACGAAGTATTTCTTATTAACGATGGGTGTACTTGTGTGCTTTTCTTACATGTACTAAGATATTATGCGGCAATGAAACTATACTTTATATGTAGCCAGTAACAAAAACACGCCTTACATAAAACATCTAAACGTACAGCTATTTGAAATCACTGTTCCCTCCTTAGATAGTTTTAGAAGTTTACTTTTTGTTTGATATATGGAGTAAGCTTATTTGAATCAAAGACCTTCTTCAAGAAATTTGTGCTGAGAAGTGTTGATTTCTAATATCTGCAAATAATTCTGTAATAATAATTAATCAGCTTGTGTATATCTGTAATTAAAATTATCAATGAAATAACTCAAAAATTTAAACTAAAAATTCTTTTATTTTGTCAAATATCAGTGGGTCTTAATTGGCTACAATTGCTTTATGACATACAGTAGAATTCTACGTCCGGTGGAAGAATTTTTAAACTCAGCTTTCCTTTACAACGAAGCAACAAACTGCAATCGCAATTTTTTGTAGCAGCAGTAAAATAACATTAATTGCTAATACTTTCAGAATTTAAAGCAAAAAAAGCAAGTTCGTCTAATAACAAGTTCTTTTTGCCATTTTTCGACTTGCTAATACACAAATTCTACTGTATTTCTCATGTTTTTCTCTCTATAATTTCGTAGTAATAAATTCACTTTGAATGTAAAACTTGATTACAATGAATTTCACGGTGTAAAATATGATTTGCATATCTTCTGCATTCAACGTTAGACAGGATGGTGCATCACGTTTTAAACTTCATTGAAAACCCAATTTCGTAACAGCTCTGCATTCCTTAGAATGTATAATATGTGACTGCAGTTAACTGCATTTCATGATGTAGTCATATATACCCAATTCAGATGGCTGTTTGATATGCTAAAATATGGGTTTGGCGAGAGTTGCATGCAGAGGGATGTATGGTTGGTTGACAGAATGTGAAGTAAAAGTCTCTGGTGACACGTGCCATTGAATACTGCATAGCCATGCTAGCTTGGGCACCTTAATACGGCTATACAGTATAAAGAGCTACACACAGCTTTAGAGAAAATTCTTAAAAGGCAAACTAAACTAATAAGCCTGGTTCAGGAACTTTTGAGGCAACTAAAGCTCTTTATGTTTGGTAAGGCGTGGGAGTCTGTGAGATATGTTGAAAGTTCATTGAAAATAGTCTTCATGCAGCCAAAGGTCAGGGTATTTTCCCCTCTATTCCAATAGGTATGTAATAAAATATTTAAAAAGCAGTTTCAAGAATAATTTCTGACATGATACTTTTGTTTTATTACTTAAAAAAATTAATTTTGCAATAACATAAAGGCATGGTTCATTCCTGTAGTATGGAATTTGTATTCCTTGTAATAAATATCTTGTAAAAATGAGGCATATGCGTGAAAATATTTCAAAATTTAGAAAAAAAGAAATTGGATGTATGGAAGTGGAAATCCCACAATCTGGGTGGAATTACATTGATTTTGTAACTTCGTTTGCTGAAGATCTTGAACTTAATTTGCTTTCTTAACAGATAACTACCATTTTGTCATAAAGACTGGTAAAGTTTTCATTTGATTATTAATATTTATTGTAGTTTGGAATGCCATATAATTTCAGTTAACTTTCGTGAGTGCTTGTTGGTTTGTTATAACTGATATGTATGAATTGCGACCTAGAAAAACACAGGAAATATTTCCAGAAGTTGTTACATGAACATTTTACACCAAATACAACAAACAGATATGAAGCTAGTTGCATGTCTTGTGCAATATATTTATGTAAAAGTTGTTTGCTGAGTGTTGAGGAATTTGGAGCAAGTTGTTCAGCGATTCGTGAAAAGGAATTTGGCAAATGTTTGCTTGTTTTGCTCCAGCTATTATATTATGTTTGGTGGAATTGCACATGGGTTGCTTGGTTGCTTATAGTGACAATATTCTACAGCCTGTCTTTGCCATCCAGCTTCTTTCTTCCATGTTGGCCAATAATGCAAGGCACTGCAAATGCGACAAGCATACATGTACATTATGCATGAGCCATACAGTGTGTGTGTTTGTAAGCCAGGTAGGGGTGTTAGTTGCTCGTTTCTTAGTAGGTGGTACTGTGCTGCATTGAATCCCTATAGGGACCAAACTGCCGGATTTGTTCACTCAAGGTGTATATGCTGCCCGTTTTCCGTCTCTTGTTTGTCAACTGCTTGAGGGAAACCCATCTAATTACAGATATGCGTGCAACAACAACAGCAATCAATAATTCAACAGCCTGGAAAGTCTTGCCTCTTTATCCTGAAAGTGCATTACGTGTATACGCCAAAGTTTACCTAAGAGACTCGCTTGTAGCAACTATATACTGCAATTTATTGAAAACATAACATACCTGCATGATCGACAAAATTGCAGGCTGAATCAGAATAGAGTTCAACATCTACATTTATTGAGATACGTACTTTAAATTCATATTGTTTTATTTCTCTATTCAAATTAATTGAACTATATTTGCATGCAACATGACTACCCATCAAAAATAGAGGCTGTGTTGAGGAAGACAGGATTCAATATGAGAATACCACATGCAGAGATATAAATCCGTACAAAGTGCGCCATTTGTAATTGCTTTTCCAACCAAAACAAACTTTGCGATGTCGGTAAATACAGTATACATTGATCAAGCAGACTCAGTGCTCCCCACAAATAAAATGGCGGTTTAAATGGGTTTAAATTTTACATGTAGTCTTTACACCAAACTTGGGATTTCACAAAATTTCGGATTATGGCTCTTCTTCTAAGCTGCAATTAATAATCAGATCATGTGGATTGAATTTTGAACTAAACAAAAACCACAATTAACTCACAATTATTAAATAATAATCATGCATGACCAAATACTCTCTCAATATCTCATCTTCCAAACCCGTCTTATTTTTGTGTTAAGATTGAACGCAGCCGTTGTGTCTGCGCACACTATTGGCTGTATTTAGACATTTCAATTCTAGTATATAAATTTCGATGAAGTGATTTCTGTTAGATGGCTAGGCATGCAATGATAGTGGTGAGTTGTGAACGAGTTAAGAAAGAGTAATAAGGGTGTGGGTTAATACCGATAATCGATTAAGCTTCGGGTTGCAGTAAGTTATTCAACGTCTTTGATCTTCCTTTTTCTTAATAAAAGGCAGCAAATAGCATTTAGCCCCCAGAGGTCGCGTCAATCGCCCGTTAATTTAATGATCTGTTAACTCTCTTTACCGCTCCTTGGTTGGCTCCATAACGGCCCTTTCACATTTACTCTTTCGTACAAATGATTTCAACAAATTCCAGTTTATCTACAAGACAATTAAAGAATTGTTTCTAAGTTCTAAGTAATTTATATAAATGATAGCTGGGTGCAATACATTGGTGCAGTTACTGATTTAACTACAACTTGCTTCATGATTTCAAAAAGCTAATCTGCAATATGAATTTTTGCATACACATGTATTTTCAGTATATGGTTGGCTACATTTTTAAGACACCCAGCGATTTCTGTTCAAAAATCTAATGCCAGAATTTGAAACCTACATATTGCAGCGAA
This sequence comes from Glomeris maerens, assembly GCA_023279145.1. Taxonomy (NCBI): domain Eukaryota; kingdom Metazoa; phylum Arthropoda; class Diplopoda; order Glomerida; family Glomeridae; genus Glomeris; species Glomeris maerens. Next base: position 27,676 of record WWPM01021612.1, read on the forward strand.
ATATAGGAGGTTTTAAAATTAAAAATCTACACTTTCATTGATTTCGTTTTTCAATACATTGAGCGTGAAAAAATGTCCTGCAATTTACACAAGCTTTATAAAGAAGTATGATATTAAAAAAGTAATATTGTTCTATAAATTGAAAGTTTTGCCGTAGGTGGTCGCTTCTGAGGAAATTCAACTTTCTAATCACATTTCGCGGTAGACCACATCAAAACTCGCACACTCTCGACTCTTGGGCCATTTCGATTGGCAAGCATACACGATAGGGCACTTGGTTATATATATATATATATCCTTATCCTATTCTTTTCTGTGGAAAAAGAAGAAATCGGTTCGAGCTAAAGGATATCTCTTCGAGCTGCTCGCATCCATTACATGTCGTCTGAGGAAGAGAAAAATGATCTTGTCTTCCGAAAGACGCGGTTGCTCTTCCGCGGAATCACTCTTTGCCTAGATGTGTCTCTCGAGTCCTTGTCTTTTTTCCTCCTTCTTCTCCTTATACTTGGTGAACCCTTCCATGGTAGAACTTCCCACGAATTTTTTTCCGCTGACTCTAGTATTTTTCCTGCGCTGCATTATCGCCTGACTCTTCGTTGCCTTCTCTAAACTGATTTCAAGAAAAATAATGATAACATTTCTTCCATCTTTTCATTGTTGTATATGAAAAATTGTTGGTCCAGCAATCACCTACAGGTGCGTTCAGAAGTGTAGGGGCTACACTTGACATGTTTCAAAATGCGACGGCTGGTTGACAGGCAACACGTGCTTCCTATCTTCATTTTCTTATTTGTTCGGTTTTCCTTGTGTATACAGTTTCTTTAAGGAGTATGTCGGCAAAATGTGCACAGAGCCGTCTAAAAATAACTGAAAGTCGATTTCAGTTGATCCGGTTGGATGATGCTGGAGCGATTTTGATATTTTTGAACAGCGTTCAATGAGAATATTATTTGCATGTGTATGATGATGACCCAATTCCATTTGACATGTTGCCGAGTAATTTATTTGAAATTGG